>JBBPBP010000282.1:12026-24969 GCA_037974735.1 Cicer chorassanicum
GCTTATTCTCGTCCAATTAGGGTTTTTAACCAATCTTGTGCATCCAATAAGTAAACTTGTGTCATTGGTTGAACATTTAGGTCATTTTCGTCCTCCCAAGGCTTATTCTCGTCCAATTAGGGTTTTTAACCAATCTTGTGCAGCACAAGATTGGTTAAAAACCCTAATTGGACGAGAATAAGCCTTGGGAGGACGAAAATGACCTAAATGTTCAACAAATGACACAAAATCACTTATTGGATGGACAAGATTGGTTAAAAACCCTAATTGGACGAGAATAAGCCTTTGGAGGACATAAATGACCTAAATGTTCAACCAATGACACAAATGTACTTATTGCATGCACAAGATTGGTTAAAAACCCTAATTGGACGAGAATAAGCCTTGGGAGGAAGAAAATGATCTAAATGTTCAACCAATGACACAAAATCACTTATTGGATGCACAAGATTGGTTAAAAACCCTAATTGGACAAGAATAAGCCTTGGGAGGACAAAAATGACCTAAATGTTCAACCAATGACACAAAATCACTTATTGGATGCACAAGATTGGTTAAAAACCCTAATTGGACGAGAATAAGCTATGGGAGGACGAAAATGACCTAAATGTTCAACCAATGACACAAATGTACTTATTGGATGCACAAGATTGGTTAAAAACCCTAATTGGACGAGAATAAGCCTTGGGAGGACGAAAATGACCTAAATGTTCAACCAATGACACAAAATCACTTATTGGATGCACAAGATTGGTTAAAAACCCTAATTGGACGAGAATAAGCCTTGGGAGGACGAAAATGACCTAAATGTTCAACCAATGACACAAATGTACTTATTGGATGCACAAGATTGGTTAAGAACCCTAATTGGACAAGAATAAGCCTTGGGAGGACGAAAATGACATAAATGTTCAACCAATGACACAAATGTACTTATTGGATGCACAAGATTGGTTAAAAACCCTAATTGGACGAGAATAAGCCTTGGGAGGACGAAAATGACCTAAATGTTCAACCAATGACACAAAATCACTTATTGGATGCACAAGATTGGTTAAAAACCCTAATTGGACGTGAATAAGCCTTGGGAGGACGAAAATGACCTAAATGTTCAACAAATGACACAAAATCACTAATTGGATGCAAAAGATTGGTTAAAAACCCTAATTGGACGAGAATAAGCCTTGGGAGGACGCAAATGACCTAAATGTTCAACCAATAGCACAAAATCACTTATTGGATGCACAAGATTGGTTAAAAACCCTAATTGGACGAGAATAAGCCTAAGGAGGATGAAAATGACCTAAATGTTCAACCAATGACACAAATGTACTTATTGGATGCACAAGATTGGTTAAAAACCCTAATTGGACGAGAATAAGCCTAGGGAGGACGAAAATGACCTAAATGTTCAACCAATGACACAAAATCACTTATTGGATGCACAAGATTGGTTAAAAACCCTAATTGGACGAGAATAAGCCTTGGGAGGAAGAAAATGACCTAAATATTCAGCCAATGACACAAAATCACTTATTGGATGCACAAGATTGGTTATAAACCCTAATTGGAAGAGAATAAGCCTTGGGAGGACGAAAATGACCTAAATGTTCAACCAATGACACAAAATCACTTATTGGATGCACAAGATTGGTTAAAAACCCTAATTGGACGAGAATAAGCCTAGGGAGGAAGAAAATGTCCTAAATGTTCAACCAATGACACAAAATCACTTATTGGATGCACAAGATTGGTTAAAAACCCTAATTGCACGAGAATAAGCCTTGGGAGGACGAAAATGACCTAAATGTTCAACCAATGACACAAAATCACTTATTGGATGCACAAGATTGGTTAAAAACCCTAATTGGACGAGAATAAGCCTAGGGAGGACGAAAATGACCTAAATGTTCAACCAATGACACAAAATCACTTATTGGATGCACAAGATTGGTTAAAAACCCTTATTGGATGAGAATAAGCCTAGGGAGGACGAAAAATGACCTAAATGTTCAACCAATGACACAAATGTACTTATTGGATGCACAAGATTGGTTAAAAACCCTAATTGGACGAGAATAAGTCTTAGGAGGACGAAAATTACCTAAATGTTCAACCAATGACACAAAATCACTTGTTGGATGCACAAGATTGGTAAAAAACCCTAATTGGACGAGAATAAGCTTTGGGAGGTCGAAAATGACCTAAATGTTCAACCAATGACACAAATGTACTTATTGGATGCACAAGATTGGTTAAAAACCCTAATTGGACGAGAATAAGCCTTGGGAGGACGAAAATGACCTAAATGTTCAACCAATGACACAAAATCACTTATTGGATGCACAAGATTGGTTAAAAAGCCTAATTGGACGAGAATAAGCCTAAGGAGGACGAAAATGACCTAAATGTTCAACCAATGACACAAAATCACTTATTGGATGCACAAGATTGGTTAAAAACCCTAATTGGACGAGAATAAGCCTTGGGAGGACGAAAATGACCTAAATGTTCAACCAATGACACAAGTGTACTCATTGGATGCACAAGATTGGTTAAAAACCCTAATTGGACGAGAATAAGCCTAGGGAGGACGAAAATGACCTAAATGTTCAACCAATGACACAAAATCACTTATTGGATGCACAAGATTGGTTAAAAACCCTAATTGGACGAGAATAAGCATTGAGAGGACGAAAATGACCTAAATGTTCAACCAATGACACAAGTGTACTTATTGGATGCACAAGATTGGTTAAAAGCCTTAATTGGACGAGAATAAGCTTAGGGAGGACGAAAATGACCTAAATGTTCAACCAATGACACAAAATCACTTATAGGATGCACAAGATTGGTTAAAAACCCTAATTGGACGAGAATAAGCCTAGGGAGGACGAAAATGACCTAAATGTTCAACCAATGACACAAATAAACTTATTGGATGCACAAGATTGGTTAAAAACCCTAATTGGACGAGAATAAGCTTACGGAGGACGAAAATGACCTAAATGTTCAACCAATGACACAAAATCACTTATTGGATGCAAAAGATTGTTAAAAAACCCTAATTGGACGAGAATAAGCCTAGGGAGGACGAAAATGACCAAAATGTTCAACCAATGACACAAAATCACTTATTGGATGCACAAGATTGGTTAAAAACCCTAATTGGACGAGAATAAGCCTTGGGAGGACGAAAATGACTTAAATGTTCAACCAATGACACAAAATCACTTATTGGATGCACAAGATTGGTTAAAAACCCTAATTGGACAAGAATAAGCCTTGGGAGGACGAAAATGACCTAAATGTTCAACCAATGACACAAATGTACTTATTGGATGCACAAGATTGGTTAAAAACCCTAATTGGACGAGAATAAGCCTTGGGAGGACGAGAATGACCTAAATGTTCAACCAATGACACAAATGTACTAATTGGATGCACAAGATTGGTTAAAAACCCTAATTAGACGAGAATAAGCCTAGGGAGGACGAAAATGACCTAAATGTTCAACAAATGACACAAATGTACTTATTGGATGCACAAGATTGGTTAAAAACCCTAATTGGACGAGAATAAGCCTTGGGAGGACGAAAATGACCTAAATGTTCAACCAATGACACAAAATCACTTATTGGATGCACAAGATTGGTTAAAAACCCTAATTGGACAAGAATAAGCCTTGGGAGGACGAAAATGACCTAAATGTTCAACCAATGACACAAAATCACTTATTAGATGCACAAGATTGGTTAAAAACCCTAATTGGACAAGAATAAGCCTTTGGAGGACATAAATGACCTAAATGTTCATCCAATGACACAAATGTACTTATTGGATGCACAAGATTGGTTAAAAACCCTAATTGGATGAGAATAAGCCTTGGGAGGATGAAAATGACCTAAATGTTCAACCAATGACACAAATGTACTTATTGGATGCACAAGATTGGTTAAAAACCCTAATTGGATGAGAATAAGCCTAGGGAGGACGAAAATGACCTAAATGTTCAACCAATGACACAAAATCACTTATTGGATGCACAAGATTGGTTAAAAACCCTAATTGGACGAGAATAAACCTAGGGAGGACGAAAATGACCTAAATGTTCAACCAATGACACAAAATCACTTATTGGATGCACAAGATTGGTTAAAAACCCTAATTGGACCAAAACAAGCCTTGGGAGGACGAAAATGACCTAAATGTTCAACCAATGACACAAATGTACTTATTGGATGCACAAGATTGGTTAAAAACCCTAATTGGACGAGAATAAGCCTAGGGAGGACGAAAATGACCTAAATGTTCAACCAATGACACAAAATCACTTATTGGATGCACAAGATTGGTTAAAAACCCTAATTGGACCAGAATAAGCTTTTGGAGGACGAAAATGACCTAAATGTTCAACCAATGACACAAAATCACTTATTGGATGCACAAGATTGGTTAAAAACCCTAATTGGACGAGAATAAGCCTAGGGAGGACGAAAATGACCTAAATGTTCAACCAATGACACAAAATCACTTATTGGATGCACAAGATTGGTTAAAAACCCTAATTGGACAACAATAAGCCCTTGGAGGACGAAAATGACCTAAGTGTTCAACCAATGGCACAAAATCACTTATTGGATGCACAAGATTGGTTAAAAACCCTAATTGGACGAGAATAAGCCTAGGGAGGACGAAAATGACCTAAATGTTCAACCAATGACACAAAATCACTTATTGGATGCACAAGATTGGTTAAAAACCCAAATTGGACAAGAATTAGCCTTGGGAGGACGAAAATGACCTAAATGTTCAACCAATGACACAAAATAACTTATTGGATGCACAAGATTGGTTAAAAACCCTAATTGGACGAGAATAAGCCTAGGGAGGACGAAAATTACCTAAATGTTCAACCAATGACACAAAATCACTTATTGGATGCACAAGATTGGTTAAAAACCCTAATTGGACAAGAATAAGCCTTGGGAGGACGAAAATGACCTAAATGTTCAACCAATGACACAAAATCACTTATCGGATGCACAAGATTGGTTAAAAACCCTAAATGGACGAGAATAAGCCTAGGGAGGAGGAAAATGACCTAAATATTCAACAAATGACACAAAATCACTTATTGGATGCACAAGATTGGTTAAAAACCCTAATTGGACGAGAATAAGCCTAGGGAGGACGAAAATGACCTAAATATTCAACCAATGATACAAAATCACTTATTGGATGCACAAGATTGGTTAAAAACCCTAATTGGACGAGAATAAGCCTTGGGAGGACGAAAATGACCTAAATGTTCAACCATTGACACAAATGTACTTATTGGATGCACAAGATTGGTTAAAAACCCTAATTGGACGAGAATAAGCCTAGGGAGGACGAAAATGACCTAAATGTTCAACCAATGACACAAAATCACTTATTGGATGCACAAGATTGGTTAAAAACCCTAATTGGATGAGAATAAGCCTTGGGAGGAAGAAAATGACCTAAATGTTCAACCAATGACACAAATGTACTTATTGGATGCACAAGATTGGTTAAAAACCCTAATTGGACGAGAATAAGCCTTGGGAGGACGAAAATGACCTAAATGTTTAACCAATGACACAAAATTACTTATTGGATGCACAAGATTGGTTAAAAACCCTAATTGGACGAGAATAAGCCTTGGGAGGACGAAAATGACCTAAATGTTCAACCAATGACACAAAATCACTTATTGGATGCACAAGATTGGTTAAAAACCCTAATTGGACGAGAATAAGCCTTGGGAGGACGAAAATGACCTAAATGTTCAACCAATGACACAAATGTACTTATTGGATGCACAAGATTGGTTAAAAACCCTAATTGGACGAGAATAAGCCTTGGGAAGACGAAAATAACCTAAATGTTCAACCAATGACACAAAATCACTTATTGGATGCACAAGATTGGTTAAAAACCCTAATTGGACGAGAATAAGCATTGGGAGGACGAAAATGACCTAAATGTTCAACCAATGACACAAATGTACTTATTGGATGCACAAGATTGGTTAAAAACCCTAATTGGACGAGAAAAATCCTAGGGAGGATGAAAATGACCTAAATGTTCAACCAATGACACAAATGTACTTATTGGATGCACAAGATTGGTTAAAAACCCTAATTGGACGAGAATAAGCCTTGGGAGGACGAAAATGACCTAAATGTTCAACCAATGACACAAAATCACTTATTGGATGCACAAGATTGGTTAAAACCCCTAATTGGACGAGAATAAGCCTTGGGAGGACGAATATGACGTAAATGTTCAACCAATGACACAAAATCACTTATTGGATGCACAAGATTGGTTAAAAACCCTAATTGGACGAGAATAAGCCGTGGGAGGACGAAAATGACCTAAATTTTCAACCAATGACACAAATGTACTTATTGGATGCACAAGATTGGTTAAAAACCCTAATTGGACGAGAATAAGCCCAGGGAGGACGAAAATGACCTAAATGTTCAACCAATGACACAAATGTACTTATTGGATGCACAAGATTGGTTAAAAACCCTAATTGGACGAGAATAAGCCTTGGGAGGACGAAAATGACCTAAATGTTCAACCAATGACACAAAATCACTTATTGGATGCACAAGATTGGTTAAAAACCCTAAATGGACGAGAATAAGCCTTGGGAGGACAAAAATGACCTAAATGTTCAACCAATGACACAAATGTACTTATTGGATGCACAAGATTGGTTAAAAACCCTAATTGGACGAGAATAAGCCTAGGGAGGACGAAAATGACCTAAATGTTCAACCAATGCCACAAATGTACTTATTGGATGCACAAGATTGGTTAAAAACCCTAATTGGAAGAGAATAAGCCTTGGGAGGACGAAAATGACCTAAATGTTCAACCAATGACACAAAATCACTTATTGGATGCACAAGATTGGTTAAAAACCCTAATTGGACGAGAATAAGCCTAGGGAGGACGAAAATGACCTAAATGTTCAACCAATGACACAAAATCACTTATTGGATGCACAAGATTGGTTAAAAACCCTAATTGGCCAAGAATAAGCCTTGGGAGGACGAAAATGACCTAAATGTTCAACCGATGACGCAAATGTACTTATTGGATGCACAAGATTGGTTAAAAACCCTAATTGGACGAGAATAAGCCTTGGGAGGACGAAAATGACCTAAATGTTCAACCAATGACACAAAATCACTTATTGGATGCACAAGATTGGTTAAAAACCCTAAATGGACGAGAATAAGCCTTGGGAGGACGACAATGACCTAAATGTTCAACCAATGACACAAAATCACTTATTGGATGCACAAGATTGGTTAAAAACCCTAATTGGACGAGAATAAGCCTTGGGAGGACGAAAATGACCTAAATGTTCAACCAATGACACAAATGTACTTATTGGATGCACAAGATTGGTTAAAAACCCTAATTAGACGAGTATAAGCCTTGGGAGGACGAAAATGACCTAAATGTTCAACCAATGACACAAAATCACTTATTGGATGCACAAGATTGGTTAAAAACCCTAATTGGACAAGAATAAGCCTTGGGAGGACGAAAATGACCTAAATGTTCAACCAATGACACAATTGTGCTTATTGGATGCACAAGATTGGTTAAAAAACCCTAATTGGACGAGAATAAGCCTTGGGAGGACGAAAATGACCTAAATGTTCAACCAATGACACAAATGTACTTATTGGATGCACAAGATTGGTTAAAAACCCTAATTGGACGAGAATAAGCCTTGGGAGGACGAAAATGACCTAAATGTTCAACCAATGACACAAAATCACTTATTGGATGCACAAGATTGGTTAAAAACCCTAATTGGACGAGAATAAGCCTTGGGAGGACGAAAATGACCTAAATGTTCAACCAATGACACAAATGTACTTATTGGATGCACAAGATTGGTTAAGAACCCTAATTGGACAAGAATAAGCCTTGGGAGGACGAAAATGACATAAATGTTCAACCAATGACACAAATGTACTTATTGGATGCACAAGATTGGTTAAAAACCCTAATTGGACGAGAATAAGCCTTGGGAGGACGAAAATGACCTAAATGTTCAACCAATGACACAAAATCACTTATTGGATGCACAAGATTGGTTAAAAACCCTAATTGGACGTGAATAAGCCTTGGGAGGACGAAAATGACCTAAATGTTCAACAAATGACACAAAATCACTAATTGGATGCAAAAGATTGGTTAAAAACCCTAATTGGACGAGAATAAGCCTTGGGAGGACGCAAATGACCTAAATGTTCAACCAATAGCACAAAATCACTTATTGGATGCACAAGATTGGTTAAAAACCCTAATTGGACGAGAATAAGCCTAAGGAGGACGAAAATGACATAAATGTTCAACCAATGACACAAATGTACTTATTGGATGCACAAGATTGGTTAAAAACCCTAATTGGACGAGAATAAGCCTTGGGAGGACGAAAATGACCTAAATGTTCAACCAATGACACAAAATCACTTATTGGATGCACAAGATTGGTTAAAAACCCTATTTGGACGAGAATAAGCTTTTGGAGGACATAAATGACCTAAATGTTCAACCAATGACACAAAGTCACTTATTGGATGCACAAGATTGGTTAAAAACCCTAATTGGACGAGAATAAGCCTAGGGAGGACGAAAATGACCTAAATGTTCAACCAATGACACAAAATCACTTATTGGATGCACAAGATTGGTTAAAAACCCTAATTGGACGAGAATAAGCCTTGGGAGGAAGAAAATGACCTAAATGTGTAACCAATGACACAAATGTACTTATTGGATGCACAAGATTGGTTAAAAACCCTAATTGGACGAGAATAAGCCTTGGGAGGACGAAAATGACCTAAATGTTCAACCAATGACACAAATGTACTTATTGGATGCACAAGATTGGTTAAAAACCCTAATTGGACGAGAATAAGCCTAGGGAGGACGAAAATGACATAAATGTTAGACCAATGACACAAAATCACTTATTGGATGCACAAGATTGGTTAAAAACCCTAATTGGACGAGAATAAGCCTAGAGAGGACGAAAATAACCTAAATGTTCAACCAATGACACAAAATCACTTATTGGATGCACAAGATTGGTTAAAAACCCTAATTGGACGAGAATAAGCCTTGGGAGGAGGAAAATGACCTAAATGTTCAACCAATGACACAAAATCACTTATTCGATGCACAAGATTGGGTAAAAACCCTAATTGGACGAGAATAAGCCTTGGGAGGACGAAAATGACCTAAATGTTCAACCAATGACACAAATGTACTTATTGGATGCACAAGATTGGTTAAAAACCCTAATTGGACGAGAATAAGCCTTGGGATGACGAAAATGACCTAAATGTTCAACCAATGACACAAAATCACTTATTGGATGCCCAAGATTGGTTAAAAACCCTAATTGGACGAGAATAAGCATTGAGAGGGTGAACAATACCTAAATGTTAGACCAATGACACAAAATCACTTATTGGATGCACAAGATTGGTTAAAAACCCTAATTGGACGAGAATAAGCCTTGGGAGGACGAAAATGACCTAAATGTTCAACCAATGACACAAATGTACTTATTGGATGCACAAGATTGGTTAAAAACCCTAATTAGACGAGAATAAGCCTAGGGAGGACGAAAATGACCTAAATGTTCAACCAATGACACAAATGTACTTATTGGATGCACAAGATAGGTTAAAAACCCTAATTGGGCGAGAATAAGCCTTCGGAGGACAAAAATGACCTAAATGTTCAACCACTGACACAAAATCACTTATTGGATGCACAAGATTGGTTAAAAACCCTAATTGGACGAGAATAAGCCTTGGGAGGACGAAAATGACATAAATGTTCAACCAATGACACAAATGTACTTATTGGATGCACAAGATTGGTTAAAAACCCTAATTGGACGAGAATAAGCCTTGGCAGGACGAAAATGACATAAATGTTCAACCAATGACACAAATGTACTTATTGGATGCACAAGATTGGTTAAAAACCCTAATTGGACGAGAATAAGCCTTAGGAGGACGAAAATGACCTAAATGTTCGACCAATGACACAAATGTACTTATTGGATGCACAAGATTGGTTAAAAACCCTAATTGGACGAGAATAAGCCTTGGGAGGACGAAAATGACCTAAATGTTCAACCAATGACACAAAATCACTTATTGGATGCACAAGATTGGTTAAAAACCCTAATCGGACGAGAATAAGCCTAGGGAGGACGAAAATGACCTAAATATTCAACCAATGGCACAAATGTACTTATTGGTTGCACAAGTATTGGTTAAAAACCCTAATACAACGAGAATAAGCCTAGGGAGGACGAAAATGACCTAAATGTTCAACCAATGACACAAATGTACTTATTGGATGCACAAGATTGGTAAAAAACACTAATTGGACGAGAATAAGCCTTCGGAGGACGAAAATGACTTAAATGTTCAACCAATGACACAAAATCACTTATTGGATGCACAAGATTGGTTAAAAACCCTAATTGGACGAGAATAAGCCTAGGGAGGACGAAAATGACCTAAATGTTCAACCAATGACACAAAATCACTTATTGGATGCACAAGATTGGTTAAAAACACTAATTGGACGAGAATAAGCCTAGGGAAAACGAAAATGACCTAAATGTCCAACCAATGACACAAAATCACTTATTCAATGCACAAGATTGGTTAAAACCCCTAATTGGACGACAATAAGCCTTGGGAGGACGAAAATGACCTAAATGTTCAACAAATGACACAAATGTACTTATTGGATGCACAAGATTGGTTAAAAACCCTAATTGAACGAGAATAAGCCTAGGGAGGACAAAAATGACCTAAATGTTCAACCAATGACACAAATGTACTTATTGGATGCACAAGATTGGTTAAAAACCCTAATTGAACGAGAATAAGCCTAGGGAGGACGAAAATGACCTAAATGTTCAACCAATGACACAAATGTACTTATTTGATGCACAAGATTGGTTAAAAACCCTAATTGAACTAGAATAAGCCTAGGGAGGACGAAAATGACCTAAATGTTCAACCAATGACACAAAATGACTTATTGGATACACAAGATTGGTTAAAAACCCTAATTGGACGAGAATAAGGCTAGGGAAAACGAAAATGGCCTAAATGTTCAACCAATGACACAAAATCACTTATTGGATGCACAAGATTGGTTAAAAACCCTAATTGGACGAGAATAAGCCTTGGGAGGACGAAAATGACCTAAATGTTCAGCAAATGACACAAATGTACTTATTGGATGCACAAGATTGGTTAAAAACCCTAATTGGACGAGAATAAGCCTTGGGAGGACGAAAATGACCTAAATGTTCAACCAATGACACAAAATCACTTATTGGATGCACAAGATTGGTTAAAAACCCTAATTGGACGAGAATAAGCCTAGGGAGCACGAAAATGACCTAAATGTTCAACCAATGACACAAATGTAGTTATTGGATGCACAAGATAGGTTAAAAACCCTAATTGGACGAGAATAAGCCTAGGGAGGACGAAAATGACCCAAATGTTCAACCAATGACACAAAATCACTTATTGGATGCACAAGATTGGTTAAAAACCCTAATTGGACGAGATTAAGCGTTGGGAGGACGAAAATGACCTAAATGTTTAACCAAAGACACAAAATCAATTATTAGATGCACAAGATTGGTTTAAAACCCTAATTGGACGAGAATAAGCCTTTGGAGGACATAAATGACCTAAATGTTCAACCAATGACACAAATGTACTTATTGGATGCACAAGATTGGTTAAAAACCCTAATTGACCGAGAATAAGCCTTGGGAGGACGAAAATGACCTAAATGTTCAACCAATGACAAAAATGTACTTATTGGATGCACAAGATTGGTTAAAAACCCAAATTGGACGAGAATAAGCCTAGGGAGGACGAAAATGACCTAAATGTTCAACCAATGACACAAAATCACTTATTGGATGCACAAGATTGGTTAAAAACCCTAATTGGACGAGAATAAGCATTGGGAGGACGAAAATGACCTAAATACTCAACCAATGACACAAAATCACTTATTGGATGCACAAGGTTGGTTAAAAACCCTAATTGGACGAGAATAAGCCTTGGGAGAACCAAAATGACCTAAATGTTCAACCAATGACACAAAATCACATATTGGATGCACTAGATTGGTTAAAACCCCTAATTGGACGAGAATAAGCCTAAGGAGGACGAAAATGACCTAAATGTTAAACCAATGACACAAATATAGTTATTGGATGCACAAGATGGGTTAAAAACCCTAATTGGACGAGAATAAGCCTAGGGAGGACGAAAATGACCAAAATGTTCAACCAATGACACAAAATCACTTATTGGATGCACAAGATTGGTTAAAAACCCTAATTGGACGAGAATAAGCCTTTGGAGGACATAAATGACCTAAATGTTCAACCAATGACCCAAATGTTCTTATTGGATGCACAAGATTGGTTAAAAACCCTAATAGGACGAGAATAAGCCTTGGGAGGACGAAAATGACCTAAATGTTCAACTAATGGCACAAAATTACTTATTGGATGCACAAGATTGGTTAAAAACCCTAGTTGGTCGAGAATAAGCCTAGGGAGGACAAAAATGACCTAAATGTTCAACCAATGACACAAATGTACTTATTGGATGCACAAGATTGGTTAAAAACCCTAATTAGACGAGAATAAGCCTAGGGAGGACATAAATAACCTAAATGTTCAACCAATGACACAAAATCACTTATTGGATGCACAAGATAGGTTAAAAACCCTAATTGGACGAGAATAAGCCTTGGGAGGACGAAAATGACCTAAATGATCAACCAATGACACAAAATCACTTATTGG
>JBBPBP010000282.1:25961-38611 GCA_037974735.1 Cicer chorassanicum
TGGACGAGAATAAGCCTAGGGAGGACGAAAATGACCAAAATGTTCAACCAATGACACAAAATCACTTGTTGGATGCACAAGATTGGTTAAAAACCCTAATTGGACGAGAATAAGCCTCGGGAGCACGAAAATGACCTAAATGTTCAACCAAAGATACAAAATCACTTATTAGATGCACAAGATTGGTTAAAAACCCTAATTAGACAAGAATAAGCCTTTGGAGGACATAAATTACCTAAATGTTCAACCAATGACACAAATGTACTTATTGGATGCACAAGATTGGTTGAAAACCCTAATTAGACGAGAATAAGCCTTGGGAGGACGAAAATGAC
Source organism: Cicer chorassanicum (assembly GCA_037974735.1). Taxonomy (NCBI): domain Eukaryota; kingdom Viridiplantae; phylum Streptophyta; class Magnoliopsida; order Fabales; family Fabaceae; genus Cicer; species Cicer chorassanicum. The sequence continues at coordinate 26,297 of JBBPBP010000282.1, forward strand.
CTAAATGTTCAACCAATGACACAAATGTACTTATTGGATGCACAAGATTGGTTAAAAACCCTAATTGGACGAGAATAAGCCTAGGGAGGACGAAAATGACCTAAATGTTCAACCAATGACACAAAATCACTTATTGGCTGCACAAGATTGGTTAAAAACCCTAATTGGACGAGAATAAGCCTAGGGAGGACGAAAATGACCTAAATGTTCAACCAATGACACAAAATCACTTATTGGATGCACAAGATTGGTTAAAAACCCTAATTGGACGAGAATAAGCCTTTGGAGGACATAAATGACCTAAATGTTCAACCAATGACACAAATGTACTTATTGGATGCACAAGATTGGTTAAAAACCCTAATTGGACGAGAATAAGCATTGGGGGGACGAAAATCACCTAAATGTTCAACCAATGGCACAAAATCACTTATTGGATACACAAGATTGTTTAAAAACCCTAATTGGACGAGAATAAGCCTAGGGAGGACGAAAATGACCTAAATGTTCAACCAATGACACAAATGTAGTTATTGGATGCACAAGATTGGCTAAAAACCCTAATTGGACGAGAATAAGCCTAGGGAGGACGAAAATGACCAAAATGTTCAACCAATGACACAAAATCACTTCTTGGATGCACAAGATTGGTTAAAAACCCTAATTGGACGAGAATAAGCCTCGGGAGGACGAAAATGACCTAAATGTTCAACCAATGACACAAATGTACTTATTGGATGCACAAGATTGGTTAAAAACCCTAGTTTGACGAGAAGAAGCCTAGGGAGGACGAAAAATGACCTAAATGTTCAACCAATGACACAAATGTAGTTATATGCACAAGATTGGTTAAAAACCCTAATTGGACGAGAATAAGCCTAGGGAGGACGAAAATGACCAAAATGTTCAACCAATGGCACAAAATCACTTATTGGATGCACAAGATTGGTTAAAAACCCTAATTGGACGAGAATAAGCCTAGGGAGGACGAAAATGACCTAAATGTTCAACCAATGACACAAAATCACTTATTTGATGCACAAGATTGGTTAAAAACCCTAATTGGACGATAATAATCCTTGGGAGGACGTAAATGACCTAAATGTCCAACCAATGACACAATTGTACTTATTTGATGCACAAGATTGGTTAAAAACCCTAATTGGACGAGAATAAGCCTAGGGAGGACGAAAATGACCTAAATGTTCAACCAATGACACAAAATCACTTATTGGATGCACAAGATTGGTTAAAAACCCTAATTGGACGAGAATAAGCCTAGGGAGGACGAAAATGACCTAAATGTTCAACCAATGACACAAAATCACTTATTGGATGCACAAGATTGGTTAAAAACCCTAATTCGAGGAGAATAAGCCTAGGGAGGACGAAAATGACCTAAATGTTCAACCAATGACACAAATGTACTTATTGGATGCACAAGATTGGTTAAAAACCCTAATTGGACGAGAATAAGCCTTGGGAGGACGAAAATGACCTAAATGTTCAACCAATGACACACATGTACTTATTGGATACACAAGATTGGTTTAAAACCCTAATTGGACTAGAATAAGCCTAGGGAGGACAAAAATAACCTAAATGTTCAACCAATGACACAAATGTACTTATTGGATGCACAAGATTGGTTAAAAACCCTAATTGGACGAGAATAAGCCTAGGGAGGACGAAAATGACCTAAATGTTCAACCAATGACACAAAATCACTTATTGGATGCACAAGATTGGTTAAAAACCCTAATTGGACGAGAAAGCCTAGAGAGGACGAAAATGACCTAAATGTTTAACCAATGACACAAAATCACTTATTTGATGCACAAGATTGGTTAAAAACCCTAATTGGACGAGAATAAGCCTAGGGAGGACGAAAATGACCAAAATGTTCAACCAATGACACAAAATCACTTATTGGATGCACAAGATTGGTTAAAAACCCTAATTGGACGAGAATAAGCCTAGGGAGGACGAAAATGACCTAAATGTTCAACCAATGACACAAATGTACTTATTGGATGCACAAGATTGGTTAAAAACCCTAGTTTGACGAGAAGAAGCCTAGAGAGGACGAAAAATGACCTAAATGTTCAACCAATGACACAAATGTAGTTATATGCACAAGATTGGTTAAAAACCCTAATTGGACGAGAATAAGCCTAGGGAGGACGAAAATGACCAAAATATTCAACCAATGACACAAAATCACTTATTGGATGCACAAGATTGGTTAAAAACCCTAATTGGACGAGAATAAGCTTTTGGAGGACATAAATGACCTAAATGTTCAACCGGTGACACAAATATACTTATTGGATGCACAAGATTGGTTAAAAACCCTAATTGGACGAGAATAAGCATTGGGAGGACGAAAATCACCTAAATGTTCAACCAATGGCACAAAATCACTTATTGGATACACAAGTTTGTTTAAAAACCCTAATTGGACGAGAATAAGCCTTGGGAGGACGAAAATGACCTAAATGTTCAACCAATGACACAAAATCACTTATTGGATGCACAAGATTGGTTAAAAACCCTAATTGGACGAGAACAAGCCTAGGGAGGACGAAAATGACCTAGATGTTCAACCAATGACACAAAATCACTTATTGGATGCACAAGATTGGTTAAAAACCCTAATTGGACGAGAATAAGCTTTTGGAGGACATAAATGACCTAAATGTTCAACCAATGACACAAATGTACTTATTGGATGCACAAGATTGGTTCAAAACCCTAATTGGACGAAAATAAGCATTGGGAGGACGAAAATCACCTAAATGTTCAACCAATGGCACAAAATCACTTATTGGATACACAAGTTTGTTTAAAAACCCTAATTGGACGAGAATAAGCCTTGGGAGGACGAAAATGACCTAAATGTTCAACCAATGACACAAAATCACTTATTGGATGCACAAGATTGGTTAAAAACCCTAATTGGACGAGAATAAGCCTTAGGAGGACGAAAATGACCTAAATGTATAACCAATGAAACAAAATCACTTATTGGATGCACAAGATTGGTTAAAAACCCTTATTGGACGAGAATAAGCCTTGGGAGGACGAAAATGACCTAAATGTTCAACCAATGACACAAATGTACTTATTGGATGCACAAGATTGGTTAAAAACCCTAATTGGACGAGAATAAGCCTTGGGAGGACGAAAATGACCTAAATGTTCAACCAACGACACAAAATCACTTATTGGAAGCACAAGATTGGTTAAAAACCCTAATTGGACGAGAATAAGCCTTGGGAGGACGAAATGACCTAAATGTTCAACCAATGACACCAATGTACTTATTGGATGCACAAGATTGGTTAAAAACCCTAATTGGACGAGAATAAGCCTTGGGAGGACGAAAATGACCTAAATGTTCAACCAATGACACAAATGTACTTATTGGATGCACAAGATTGGTTAAAAACCCTAATTGGACGATAATAAGCTTTGGGAGGACGAAAATGACCTAAATGTTCAACCAATGACACAAATGTACTTATTGGATGCACAAGATTGGTTAAAAACCCTAATTGGACGAGAATAAGCCTAGGGAGGACGAAAATGACCTAAATGTTCAACCAATTACACAAAAGTACTTATTGGATGCACAAGATTGGTTAAAAACCCTAATTGGACGAGAATAAGCCTAGGGAGGACGAAAATGACCTAAATGTTCAACCAATGACACAAAATCACTTATTGGATGCACAAGATTGGTTAAAAACCCTAATTGGCGAGAATAAGCCTTGGGAGGACGAAAATGACCTAAATGTTCAACCAATGACACAAATGTACTTATTGGATGCACAAGATTGGTTAAAAACCCTAATTGGACGAGAATAAGCCTTGGGAGGACGAAAATGACCTAAATGTTCAACCAATGACACAAAATCACTTATTGGATGCACAATATTGTTTAAAAACCATAATTGGACGAGAATAAGCCTTGGGAGGACGAAAATGACCTAAATGTTCAACCAATGACACAAATGTACTTATTGGATGCACAAGATTGTTTAAAAATCATAATTGGACAAGAATAAGCCTTGGGAGGACGAAAATGACCTAAATGTTCAACCAATGACACAAATGTACTTATTGGATGCACAAGATTGGTTAAAAACCCTAATTGGACGAGAATAAGCCTTGGGAGGACGAAAATGACCTAAATGTTCAACCAATGACACAAAATCACTTATTGGATGCACAATATTGGAGAAAAACCCTAATTGGATGAGAATAAGCCTTGGGAGGACGAAAATGACCTAAATGTTCAACCAATGACACAAAATCACTTATTGGATGCACAAGATTGGTTAAAAATTGTAATTGGTCGAGAATAAGCCTTAGGAGGACGAAAATGACCTAAATGTTCAACCAATGACACAAATGTACTTATTGGATGCACAAGATTGGTTAAAAACCCTAATTGGACGAGAATAAGCCTTGGGAGGACGAAAATGACCTAAATGTTCAACCAATGACACAAATGTACTTATTGGATGCACAAGATTGGTTAAAAACCCTAATTGGACGAGAATAAGCCTTGGGAGGACGAAAATGACCTAAATGTTCAACCAATGAAACAAAATCACTTATTGGATGCACAAGATTGGTTAAAAACCTTAATTAACCGAGAATAAGCCTTGGGAGGACGAAAATTACCTAAATGTTCAACCAATGACAGAAAATCACTTATTGGATGCACAACATTGGTTAAAAACCCTAATTGGACGAGAATAAGCTTTGGGAGGACGAAAATGACCTAAATGTTCAACCAATGACACAAATGTACTTATTGGATGCACAAGATTGGTTAAAAACCCTAATTGGACGAGAATAAGCCTTGGGAGGACGAAAATGACCTAAATGTTCAACCAATGACACAAAATCACTTATCGGATGCACAAGATTGGTTAAAAACCCTAATTGGACGAGAATAAGCCTCGGGAGGACGAAAATGACCTAAATGTTCAACCAATGACACAAATGTACTTATTGGATGCACAAGATTGGTTAAAAACCCTAATTGTACGAGAATAAGCCTTGGGAGGACATAAATGACCTAAATGTTCAACCAATAGCACAAAATCACTTATTGGATGCACAAGATTGGTTAAAAGCCCTAATTAGACGAGAATAAGCCTTAAGAGAATGAAAATGACCTAAATGTTCAACCAATGACACAAAATCACTTATTGGATGCACAAGATTGGTTAAAAACCCTAATTGGACGAGAATAAGCCTTAGGAAGACGAAAGTGAGCTAAATGTTCAACCAATGACACAAATGTACTTATTGGATGCACAAGATTGGTTAAAAACCCTAATTGGACGAGAATAAGCCTAGGGAGGACGAAAATGACCTAAATGTTCAACCAATGACACAAAATCACTTATTGGATGCACAAGATTGGTTAAAAACCCTAATTGGACGAGAATAAGCCTAGGGAGGACGAAAATGACCTAAATGTTCAACCAATGACACAAAATCACTTATTGGATACACAAGATTGGTTAAAATCCCTAATTGGACGAGAATAAGCCTTTGGAGGACATAAATGACCTAAATGTTCAACCAATGACACAAATGTACTTATTGGATGCACAAGATTGGTTAAAAACCCTAATCGGACGAGAATAAGCCTAGGGAGGACATAAATACTCTAAATGTTCAACCAACGACACAAAATCACTTATTGGATGCACAAGATTGGTTAAAAACCCTAATTGGACGAGAATAAGCCTTGGGAGGACGAAAATGACCTAAATACTCAACCAATGACACAAAATCACTTATTGGATGCACAAGGTTGGTTAAAAACCCTAATTGGACGAGAATAAGCCTTGGGAGGACCAAAATGACCTAAATGTTCAACCAATGACACAAATGTACTTATTGGATGCACAAGATTGGTTAAAAACCCTAATTGGACGAGAATAAGCCTAGGGAAGACGAAATGACCTAAATGTTCAACCAATGACACAAAATCACTTATTGGATGCACAAGATTAGTTAAAAACCCTAAATGGACGAGAATAAGCCTAGGGAGGAGGAAAATGACCTAAATATTCAACAAATGACACAAAATCACTTATTGGATGCACAAGATTGGTTAAAAACACTTATTGGACGAGAATAAGCCTAGGGAGGACGAAAGTGACCTAAATGTTCAACCAATGAGACAAATGTACTTATTGGATGCACAAGATTGGTTAAAAACCCTAATTGGACGAGAATAAGCGTAGGGAGGACGAAATGACCTAAATGTTCAACCAATGACACAAAATCACTTATTGGATGCACAAGATTGGTTAAATACCCTAATAGGACGAGAATAAGCCTTGGGAGGACAAAAATGACCTAAATGTTCAACCAATGACACAAAATCACTTATTGGATGCACAAGATTGATTAAAAACCCTAATTGGACGAGAATAAGCCTAGGCAGGACGAAAATGACCTAAATGTTCAACCAACGACATAAAATCACTTATTGGATGCACAAGATTGGTTAAAAACCCTAATTGGACGAGAATAAGCCTAGGGAGGACCAAAATGACCTAAATGTTCAACCAATGACACATAATCACTTATTTGATGCACAAGATTAGTTAAAAACCCTAATTGGACGAGAATAAGCCTAGGGAGGACGAAAATGACCTAAATGTTCAACCAATGACACAAAATCACTTATTGGATGCACAAGATTGGTTAAAAACCCTAATTGGACGAGAATAAGCCTTGGGAGGTCGAAAATTACCAAAATGTTCAACCAATGACACAAAATCACTTATTGGATGCACAAGATTGGTTAAAAACCCTAATTGGACGAGAATAAGCCTTGGGAGGACGAAAATGACCTAAATGTTCAACCAATGACACAAAATCACTTATTGGATGCACAAGATTAGATAAAAACCCTAATTGTACGAGAATAAGTCTTCAGAGGACGAAAATGACCTAAATGTTCAACCAATGACACAAAATCACTTATTGGATGCACAAGATTGGTTAAAAACCCTAATTGGACGAGAATAAGCCTAGGGAGGACATAAATGACCTAAATGTTCAACCAATGACACAAAATCACTTATTGGATGCACAAGATTGGTTAAAAACCCTAATTGGACGAGAATAAGCCTTGGTAGGACGAAAATGACCTAAATGTTCAACCAATGACACAAAATCACTTGTTGGATGCACAAGATTGGTTAAAAACCGTAATTGGACGAGAATAAGCCTTGGGAGGACGAAAATGACCTAAATGTTCAACCAATGACACAAAATCACTTATTGGATGCACAAGATTGGTTAAAAACCCTAATTGGACGAGAATAAGCCTAGGGAGGACGAAAATGACCTAAATGTTCAACCAATGATACAAATCTACTTATTGGATGCACAAGATTGGTTAAAAACCCTAATTGGACGAGAATAAGCCTTGGGAGGACAAAAATGACCTAAATGTTCAATCAATTACACAAATGTACTTATTGGATGCACAAGATTGGTTAAAAACCCTAATTGGACGAGAATAAGCCTTGGGAGGACAAAATGACCTAAATGTTCAACCAATTACACAAATGTACTTATTTGATGCACAAGATTGGTTAAAAACCCTAATTGGACGAGAATAAGCCTTGGGAGGACGAAAATGACCTAAATGTTCAATCAATGAAACAAAATCAGTTATTGGATGCACAAGATTGGTTAAAATCCCTAATTGGACGAGAATAAGCCTTGGGAGGACGAAAATGACCTAAATGTTCAACCAATGACACAAAATCACTTATTGGATGCACAAGATTGGTTAAAAACCCTAATTGGACGAGAATAAGCCTTGGGAGGACGAAAATGATCTAAATGTTCAAACAATGTCACAAAATCACTTATTGGATGCACAAGATTGGTTAAAAACCCTAATTGGACGAGAATAAGCCTAGGGAGGACGAAAATGACCTAAATGTTCAACCAATGACACAAATGTACTTATTGGATGCACAAGATTGGTTAAAAACCCTAATTGGACGAGAATAAGCCTTGGGAGGACGAAAATGACCTAAATGTTCAACGAATGACACAAAATCACTTATTGGATGCACAAGATTGGTTAAAAACCCTAATTTGACGAGAATAAGCCTAGGGAGGACGAAAATGACCTAAATGTTCAACCAATGACACAAAATCACTTATTGGATGCACAAGATTGGTTAAAAACCCTAATTGGACCAGAATAAGCTTTTGGAGGACATAAATGACCTAAATGTTCAACCAATGACACAAATGTACTTATTGGATGCACAAGATTGGTTAAAAACCCTAATTGGACGAGAATAAGCCTTGGGAGGACGAAAATGACCTAAATGTTCAACCAATGACACAAATGTACTTATTGGATGCACAAGATTGTTCAAAAACCCTAATTGAACGAGAACAAGCCTAGGTAGGACGAAAATGACCTAAATGTTCAACCAATGACACAAAATCACTTATTGGATGCACAAGATTGGTCAAAAACCCTAATTGGACGAGAATAAGCCTAGGGAGGACGAAAATGACCTAAATGTTCAACCAATGACACAAAATCACTTATTGGATGCACAAGATTGGTTAAAAACCCTAATTGGACGAGAATAAGCTTTTGGAGGACATAAATGACCTAAATGTTCAACCAATGACACAAATGTACTTATTGGATGCACAAGATTGGTTAAAAACCCTAATTGGACGAGAATAAGCCTTGGGAGGACGAAAATGACCTAAATGTTCAAACAATGGCACAAAATCACTTATTGGATGCACAAGATTGTTTAAAAACCCTAATTGGACGAGAATAAGCCTAGGGAGGACGAAAATGACCTAAATGTTCAACCAATGACACAAAATCACTTATTGGATGCACAAGATTGGTTAAAAACCCTAATTGGACAAGAATGGGCCTTGGGAGGACGAAAATGACCTAAATGTTCAACCAATGACACAAATGTACTTATTGGATGCACAAGATTGGTTAAAAACCCTAATTGGACGAGAATAAGCCTAGGGAGGACGAAAATGACCTAAATGTTCAACCAATGACACAAAATCACTTATTGGATGCACAAGATTGGTTAAAAACCATAATTGGACGAGAATAAGCATTGGGAGGACGAAAATGACCTAAATGTTCAACCAATGACACAAATGTACTTATTGGATGCACAAGATTGGTTAAAAACCCTAATTGGACGAGAATAAGCCTTGGGAGGACGAAAATGACCTAAATGTTCAACCAATGACACAAAATCACTTATTAGAAGCACAAGATTGGTTAAAAACCCAAATTGGACGAGAATAAGCCTTGGGAGGACGAAAATGACCTAAATGTTCAACCAATGACACAAATGTACTTATTGGATGCACAAGATTGGTTAAAAACCCTAATTGGACGAGAATAAGCCTTGGGAGGACGAAAATGACCTAAATGTTCAACCAATGACACAAATGTACTTATTGGATGCACAAGATTGGTTAAAAACCCGAATTGGACGAGAATAAGCCATGGGAGGACGAAAATGACCTAAATGTTCAACCAATGACACAAATGTACTTATTGGATGCACAAGATTGGTTAAAAACCCTAATTGGACGAGAATAAGCCTTGGGAGGACGAAAATGACCTAAATGTTCAACCAATGGCACAAAATCACTTATTGGATGCACAAGATTGGTTAAAATCCCTAATTGGAAAAGAATAAGACTTGGGAGGACGAAAACGACCTAAATAATCAACCAATGAAACAAAATCTCTTATTGGATGCACAAGATTGGTTAAAAACCGTAATTGGAAAAGAATAAGCCTTGGGAGGACAAAAATGACCTAAATGTTCAACCAATGACACAAAATCACTTATTGGATGCACAAGATTGGTTAAAAACCCTAATTGGACGAGAATAAGCCTTGGGAGGACCAAAATGACCTAAATGTTCAACCAATGACACAAAATCATTTATTGGATGCACAAGATTGGTTAAAAACCCTAATTGGACGAGAAAGAGCCTTGGGAGGACGAAAATGACCTAAATGTTCAACCAATGACACAAATGTACTTATTGGAAGCACAAGATTGGTTAAAAACCCTAATTGGACGAGAATAAGCCTTGGGATGACGAAAATGACCTAAATGTTCAACCAATGGCACAAAATCACTTATTGGATGCACAAGATCCTTGGGAGGACGAAAATGACCTAAATGTTCAACCAATGACACAAAATCACTTATTGGATGCACAAGATTGGTTAAAAACCCTAATTTAACGAGAATAAGCCTTGGGAGGACCAAAATGACCTAAATGTTCAACCAATGACACAAAATCATTTATTGGATGCACAAGATTGGTTAAAAACCCTGATTGGACGAGAATAAGCCTTGGGAGGACGAAAATGACCTAAATGTTCAACCAATGACACAAATGTACTTATTGGATGCACAAGATTGGTTAAAAACCCTAATTGGACGAGAATAAGCCTTGGGAGGACGAAAATGACCTAAATGTTCAACCACTGGCACAAAATCACTTATTGGATGCACAAGATTGGTTAAAAACCCTAATTGGACGAGAATAAACCTTAGGAGGACGAAAATGACCTAAATGTTCAACCAATGACACAAATGTACTTAATTGATGCACAAGATTGGTTAAAAACCCTAATTGGACGAGAATAAGCCTTGGGAGGACGAAAATGACCTAAATGTTCAACCAATGACACAAATGTACTTATTGGATGCACAAGATTGGTTAAAAACCCTAATTGGACGAGAATAAGCCTTGGGAGGACGAAAATGACCTAAATGTTCAACCAATGACACAAATGTAATTATTGGATGCACAAGATTGGTTAAAAACCCTAATTGGACGAGAGTAAGCCTTGGGAGGACGAAAATGACCTAAATGTTCAACCAATGACAAAAATGTACTTATTGGATGCACAAGATTGGTTAAAAACCCTAATTGGACGAGAAAAAGCCTTGGGAGGACGAAAATGACCTAAATGTCCAACCAATGACACAAATGTACTTATTGGATGCACAAGATTGGTTAAAAACCCTAATTGGACGAGAATAAGCCTTGGGAGGACGAAAATGACCTAAATGTTCAACCAATGACACAAATGTACTTATTGGATGCACAAGATTGGTTAAAAACCCTAATTGGACGAGAATAAGCCTTGGGAGGACGAAAATGACCTAAATGTTCAACCAACGACACAAATGTACTTATTCAATGCACAAGATTGGTTAAAAACCCTAATTGGACGAGAATAAGCCTTGGGAGGACAAAAATGACCTAAATGTTCAACCAACGACACAAAATCACTTATTGGATGCACGAGATTAATTAAAAACCCTAATTGGACGAGAATAAGCCTTGGGAGGACGAAAATGACCTAAATGTTCAACCAATGACACAAATGTACTTATTGGATGCACAAGATTGGTTAAAAACCCTAATTGGACGAGAATAAGCCTTGGGAGGACGAAAATGACCTAAATGTTCAACCAACGACACAAAATCACTTATTGGAAGCACAAGATTGGTTAAAAACCCTAATTGGACGAGAATAAGCCTTGGGAGGACGAAATGACCTAAATGTTCAACCAATGACACCAATGTACTTATTGGATGCACAAGATTGGTTAAAAACCCTAATTGGACGAGAATAAGCCTTGGGAGGACGAAAATGACCTAAATGTTCAACCAATGACACAAATGTACTTATTGGATGCACAAGATTGGTTAAAAACCCTAATTGGAAGAGAATAAGCCTTGGGAGGACGAAAATGACCTAAATGTTCAACCAATAAAACAAATGTACTTATTGGATGCACAAGATTGGTTAAAAACCCTAATTGGACGAGAATTAACCTTGGGAGGACGAAAATGACCTAAATGTTCAACCAATGACACAAATGTACTTATTGGATGCACAAGATTGGTTAAAAACCCTAATTGGACGAGAATAAGCCTTGGGAGGACGAAAATGACCTAAATGTTCAACCAATGACACAAATGTACTTATTGGATGCACAAGATTGGTTAAAAACCCTAATTGGACGATAACAAGCCTAGCGAGGACGAAAATGACCTAAATGTTCAACCAATGACACAAAATCACTTATTTGATCCACAAGATTGGTTAAAAACCCTAATTGGACGAGAATAAGCCTTTGGAGGACATAAATGACCTAAATGTTCAACCAATGACACAAATGTACTTATTGGATGCACAAGATTGGTTTAAAA
>JBBPBP010000283.1:0-16268 GCA_037974735.1 Cicer chorassanicum
CAAAATCACTTATTGGATGCACAAGATTGGTTAAAAACCCTAATTGGACGAGAATAAGCCTAGGGAGGACGAAAATGACCTAAATGTTCAACCAATGACACAAATGTACTTATTGGATGCACAAGATTGGTTAAAAACCTTAATTCGACGAGAATAAGCCTAGGGAGGACGAAAATGACCTAAATGTTCAACCAATGACACAAATGTAGTTATTGGATACACAAGATTGGTTAAAAACCCTAATTGGACGAGAATAAGCCTAGGGAGGACGAAAATGACCAAAATATTCAACCAATGACACAAAATCACTTATTGCATGCACAAGATTGGTTAAAAACCCTAATTGGACGAGAATAAGCCGAGGGAGGACAAAAATGACCTAAATGTTCAACCAATGACACAAAATCACTTATAGGATGCACAAGATTGTTTAAAAACCCTAACAGGACGAGAATAAGCCTAGGGAGGACGAAAATGACCAAAATGTTCAACCAATGACACAAAATCACTTATTGGATGCACAAGATTGGTTAAAAACCCTAATTGGACGACAATAAGCCTAGGGAGGACGAAAATGACCTAAATGTTCAACCAATGACACAAAATCACTTATTGGATGCACAAGATTGGTTAAAAACCCTAATTGGACGAGAATATGCCTTTGGAGGACATAAATGACCTAAATGTTCAACCAATGACACAAATATACTTATTGGATGCACAAGATTGGTTAAAAACCCTAATTGGACGAGAATAAGCCTTGGGAGGACGAAAATGACCTAAATGTTCAACCAATGGCACAAAATCACTTATTGGATGCACAAGATTGTTTAAAAACCCTAATTGGACGAGAATAAGCCTAGGGAGGACGAAAATGACCTAAATGTTCATCCAATGACACAAAATCACATATTGGATGCACAAGATTGGTTAAAAACCCTAATTGGACGAGAATAAGCCTTGGGAGGACGAAAATGACCAAAATGTTCAATCAATGACACAAAATCACTTATTGGATGCACAAGATTGGTTAAAAACTCTAATTGGACGAGAATAAGCCTAGGGAGGACGAAAATGACCTAAATGTTCAATCAATGACACAAATGTACTTATTGGATGCACAAGATTGGTTAAAAACCCTAATTGGACGAGAATAAGCCTTGGCAGGACGAAAATGACCTAAATGTTCAACCAATGACACAAAATCACTTATTGGATGCACAAGATTGGTTAAAAACTCTAATTGGACGAGAATATACCTTTGGAGGACATAAATGACCTAAATGTTCAACCAATGACACAAATGTACTTATTGGATGCACAAGATTGGTTAAAAACCCTAATTGGACGAGAATAAGCCTTGGGAGGACGAAAATGACCTAAATGTTCAACCAATGACACAAATGTACTTATTGGATGCACAAGATTGTTCAAAAACCCTAATTGAACGAGAACAAGCCTAGGTAGGACGAAAATGACCTAAATGTTCAACCAATGACACAAAATCACTTATTGGATGCACAAGATTGGTCAAAAACCCTAATTGGACGAGAATAAGCCTAGGGAGGACGAAAATGACCTAAATGTTCAACCAATGACACAAAATCACTTATTGGATGCACAAGATTGGTTAAAAACCCTAATTGGACGAGAATAAGCTTTTGGAGGACATAAATGACCTAAATGTTCAACCAATGACACAAATATACTTATTGGATGCACAAGATTGGTTAAAAACCCTAATTGGACGAGAATAAGCCTTGGGAGGACGAAAATGACCTAAATGTTCAACCAATGACACAAATAAACTTATTGGATGCACAAGATTGGTTAAAAACCCTAATTGGACGAGAATAACCCTAGGGAGGACGAAAATGACCTAAATGTTCAACCAATGACACAAAATCACTTATTGGATGCACAAGATTGGTTAAAAACCCTAATTGGACGAGAATAAGCCTAGGGAGGACGAAAATGACATAAATGTTCAACCAATGACACAAATGTAGTTATTGGATGCACAAGATTGGTTAAAAACCCTAATTGGACGAGAATAAGCCTAGGGAGGACGAAAATGACAAAAATGTTCAACCAATGACACAAAATCACTTATTGGTTGCACAAGATTGGTTAAAAACCCTAATTGGACGAGAATAAGCCTAGGGAGGACGAAAATGACCAAAATATTCAACCAATGACACAAAATCACTTATTGCATGCACAAGATTGGTTAAAAACCCTAATTGGACGAGAATAAGCCGAGGGAGGACAAAAATGACCTAAATGTTCAACCAATGACATAAAATCACTTATTGGATGCACAAGATTGGTTAAAAACCCTAATTGGATTAGAATAAGCCTAGGGAGGACGAAAATGACCTAAATGTACAACCAATGACACAAATGTAGTTATTGGATGCACAAGATTGGTTAAAAACCCTAATTGGACGAGAATAAGCCTAGGGAGGACGAAAATGACCAAAATGTTCAACCAATGACACAAAATCACTTATTGGATGCACAAGATTGGTTAAAAACCCTAATTGGACGAGAATAAGCCTAGGGAGGACAAAAATGACCAAAATGTTCAACCAATGACACAAAATCACTTATTGGATGCACAACATTGTTTAAAAACCCTAATTGGACGAGAATAAGCCTAGGGAGGACAAAAATGACCTAAATGTTCAACCAATGACACAAAATCACTTATTTGATGCACAAGATTTGTTCAAAACCCTAATTGGACGAGAATAAGCCTTGGGAGGACGAAAATGACGTAAATGTTCAACCAATGACACAAAATCACTTATTGGACTCACAAGATTGGTTAAAAACCCTAATTGGACAAGAATAAGCTTTTGGAGGACATAAATGACCTAAATGTTAAACCAATGACACAAATGTACTTATTGGATGCACAAGATTGGTTAAAAACCCTAATTGGACGAGAATAAGCCTTGGGAGGACGAAAATGACCTAAATGTTCAACCAATGGCACAAAATCACTTATTGGATACACAAGATTGTTTAAAAACCCTAATTGGACGAGAATAAGCCTAGGGAGGACGAAAATGACCTAAATGTTTAACCAATGACACAAAATCACTTATTTGATGCACAAGATTGGTTAAAAACCCTAATTGGACGAGAATAAGCCTTGGGTGGACGAAAATGACCTAAATGTTCAACCAATGACACAAAATCACTTATTGGATGCACAAGATTAGTTAAAAACCCTAATTGGACGAGAATAAGCCTAGGGAGGACGAAAATGACCTAAATGTTCAACCAATGACACAAAATCGCTTATTGGATGCACAAGATTGGTTAAAAACCCTAATTGGACGAGAATAAGCCTTGGGAGGACAAAAATGACCTAAATGTTCAACCAATGACACAAAATCACTTATTGGATGCATAAGATTGGTTAAAAACCCTAATTGGACGAGAATAAGCCTTGGGAGGACGAAAATGACCTAAATGTTCAACCAATGACACAAATAAACTTATTGGATGCACAAGATTGGTTAAAAACCCTAATTGGACGAGAATAACCCTAGGGAGGACGAAAATGACCTAAATGTTCAACCAATGACACAAAATCACTTATTGGATGCACAAGATTGGTTAAAAACCCTAATTGGACGAGAATAAGCCTAGGGAGGACGAAAATGACATAAATGTTCAACCAATGACACAAATGTAGTTATTGGATGCACAAGATTGGTTTAAAACCCTAATTGGACGAGAATAAGCCTAGGGAGGACGAAAATGACAAAAATGTTCAACCAATGACACAAAATCACTTATTGGTTGCACAAGATTGGTTAAAAACCCTAATTGGACGAGAATAAGCCTAGGGAGGACGAAAATGACCAAAATATTCAACCAATGACACAAAATCACTTATTGCATGCACAAGATTGGTTAAAAACCCTAATTGGACGAGAATAAGCCGAGGGAGGACAAAAATGACCTAAATTTTCAACCAATGGCACAAAATCACTTATAGGATGCACAAGATTGTTTAAAAACCCTAACTGGACGAGAATAAGCCTAGGGAGGACGAAAATGACCAAAATGTTCAACCAATGACACAAAATCACTTATTGGATGCACAAGATTGGTTAAAAACCCTAATTGGACGAGAATAAGCCTAGGGAGGACGAAAATGACCTAAATGTTCAACCAATGACATAAAATCACTTATTGGATGCCCAAGATTGGTTAAAAACCCTAATTGGACGAGAATAAGCCTAGGGAGGACGAAAATGACCTAAATGTTCAACCAATGGCACAAAATCACTTATTGGATACACAAGATTGTTTAAAAACCCTAATTGGACAAGAATAAGCCTAGGGAGGACGAAAATTACCTAAATGTTCAACCAATGACACAATATCACTTATTGGATGCACAAGATTGGTTAGAAACCCTAACTGGACGAGAATAAGCCTAGGGAGGACGAAAATGACCAAAATGTTCAACCAATGACACAAAATCACTTATTGGATGCACAAGATTGGTTAAAAACCCTAATTGGACGAGAATAAGCCTAGGGAGGACGAAAATGACCTAAATGTTCAACCAATGACATAAAATCACTTATTGGATGCACAAGATTGGTTAAAAACCCTAATTGGACGAGAATAAGCATAGGGAGGACGAAAATGACCTAAATGTTCAACCAATGACACAAAATCACTTATTGGATGCACAAGATTGGTTAAAAACCCTAATTGGACGAGAATAAGACTAGGGAGGACGAAAATGACCTAAATGTTCAACCAATGACACAAGTGTACTTATTGGATGCACAAGATTGGTTAAAAACCCTAATTGGACGAGAATAAGCCTAGGGAGGACGAAAATGACCTAAATGTTCAACCAATGACATAAAATCACTTATTGGATGCACAAGATTGGTTAAAAACCCTAATTGGACGAGAATAAGCCTAGGGAGGACGAAAATGACATAAATGTTCAACCAATGACACAAATGTAGTTATTGGATGCACAAGATTGGTTTAAAACCCTAATTGGACGAGAATAAGCCTAGGGAGGATGAAAATGACAAAAATGTTCAACCAATGACACAAAATCACTTATTGGTTGCACAAGATTGGTTAAAAACCCTAATTGGACGAGAATAAGCCTAGGGAGGACGAAAATGACCAAAATATTCAACCAATGACACAAAATCACTTATTGCATGCACAAGATTGGTTAAAAACCCTAATTGGACGAGAATAAGCCGAGGGAGGACAAAAATGACCTAAATTTTCAACCAATGGCACAAAATCACTTATAGGATGCACAAGATTGTTTAAAAACCCTAACTGGACGAGAATAAGCCTAGGGAGGACGAAAATGACCAAAATGTTCAACCAATGACACAAAATCACTTATTGGATGCACAAGATTGGTTAAAAACCCTAATTGGACGAGAATAAGCCTAGGGAGGACGAAAATGACCTAAATGTTCAACCAATGACACAAAATCACTTATTGGATGCACAAGATTGGTTAAAAACCTTAATTGGACGAGAATAAGCTTTTGGAAGACATAAATGACCTAAATGTTCAACCAATGACACAAATGTACTTATTGGATGCACAAGATTGGTTAGAAACCCTAATTGGACGAGAATAAGCATTGGGAGGACGAAAATGACCAAAATGTTCAACCAATGACACAAAATCACTTATTGGATGCACAAGATTGGTTAAAAACCCTAATTGGACGAGAATAAGCCTAGGGAGGACGAAAATGACCTAAATGTTTAACCAATGGCACAAAAGAACTTATTGGATGCACAAGATTGGTTAAAAACCCTAATTGGACGAGAATAAACCTAGGAAGGACGAAAATGACCTAAATATTCAACCAATTACACAAACGTATTTATTGGATGCACAAGATTGGTTAAAAACCCTAATTGGGTTAGAATAACCCTAGGGAGGACGAAAATGACCTAAATGTTCAACCAATGACACAAATATACTTATTGGATGCACAAGATTGGTTAAAAACCCAAATTGGACGAGAATAAGCCTTGGGAGGACGAAAATGACCTAAATGTTCAACCAATGGCACAAAATCACTTATTGGATACACAAGATTGTTTAAAACCCTAACTGGACGAGAATAAGTTTTTGGAGGACATAAATGACCTATATGTTCAACCAATGACCCAAATGTACTTATTGGATGCACAAGATTGGTTAAAAACCCTAATTAGACGAGAATAAGACTTGGGAGGACGAAAATGACCTAAATGTTCAACAAATGACACAAATGTACTTATTGGATGCACAAGATTGGTTAAAAACCATAATTGGATGAGAATAACCCTAGGGAGGACGAAATTGACCTAAATGTTCAACCAATGACACAAATGTACTTATTAGATGCACAAGATTGGTTAAAAACCCAAATTGGACGAGAATAAGCCTAGGGAGGACGAAAATGACCTAAATGTTCAACCAATGACACAAAATCACTTATTGGATGCACAAGATTGGTTAAAAACCCTAATTGGACGAGAATAAGCATAGGGAGGACGAAAATGACCTAAATGTTCAACGAATGACACATTATCACTTATTGGATGCACAAGATTGGTTAAAATCCCTAATTGGACGAGAATAAGCATTGGGATGACGAAAATGACCTAAATGTTCAACCAATGACACAAGTGTACTTATTGGATGCACAAGATTGGTTAAAAACCCTAATTGGACGAGAATAAGCTTAGGGAGGACGAAAATGACCTAAATGTTCAACCAATGACACAAAATCACTTATTGGATGCACAAGATTGGTTAAAAACCCTAATTGGACGAGAATAAGCCTAGGGAGGACGAAAATGACCTAAATGTTCAACCAATGACACAAAATCACTTATTGGATGCACAAGATTGGTTAAAAACCCTAATTGGACTAGAATAAGCCTTGGGAGGAGGAAAATGACCTAAATGTTCAACCAATGGCACAAAATAACTTATTGGATGCACAAGATTGTTAAAAAACCCTAATTGGACGAGAATAAGCCTAGGGAGTACGAAAATGACCTAAATGTTCAACCAATGACACAAGTTTACTTATTGGATGCACAAGATTGGTTAAAAACCCTAATTGGACGAGAATAAGCTTAGGGAGGACGAAAATGACCTAAATGTTCAACCAATGACACAAAATCACTTATTGGATGCACAAGATTGGTTAAAAACCCTAATTGGACGAGAATAAGCGTTGGGAGGACGAAAATGACCTAAATGTTCAACCAATGACACAAAATCACTTATTGGATGCACAAGATTGGTTAAAAACCCTAACTGGACGAGAATAAGCCTTGGGAGGACGAAAATGACCTAAATGTTCAACCAATGACACAAATGTACTTATTGGATACCCAAGATTGGTTAAAAACCCTAATTGGACGAGAATAAGCCTAGGGAGGACGAAAATGACCTAAATGTTCAACCAATGACACAAAATCACTTATTGGATGCACAAGATTGGTTAAAAACCCTAATTGGACCAGAATAAGCTTTTGGAGGACGAAAATGACCTAAATGTTCAACCAATGACACAAAATCACTTATTGGATGCACAAGATTGGTTAAAAACCCTAATTGGACGAGAATAAGCCTAGGGAGGACGAAAATGACCTAAATGTTCAACCAATGACACAAAATCACTTATTGGATGCACAAGATTGGTTAAAAACCCTAATTGGACGAGAATAAGCTTTGGGAGGACGAAAATGACCTAAATGTTCAACAATGGCACAAATGTACTTTTTGGATGCACAAGATTGG
Source organism: Cicer chorassanicum (assembly GCA_037974735.1). Lineage (NCBI taxonomy): Eukaryota > Viridiplantae > Streptophyta > Magnoliopsida > Fabales > Fabaceae > Cicer > Cicer chorassanicum. The sequence continues at coordinate 7,829 of JBBPBP010000283.1, forward strand.
TTAAAAACCCTAATTGGAAGAGAATAAGCCTTGGGAGGACGAAAATGACCTAGGTGTTCAACCAATGACACAAAATCACTTATTGAAGGCACAAGATTGGTTAAAAACCCTAATTGGACGAGAATAAGCCTAGGGAGGACGAAAATGACCTAAATGTTCAACCAATGACACAAAATCACTTATTGGATGCACAAGATTGGTTAAAAACCCTAATTGGACGAGAATAAGCCTAGGGAGGACGAAAATGACCTAAATGTTCAACCAAAGACACAAAATCACTTATTGGATGCACAAGATTGGTTAAAAACGCTAATTGGACGAGAATAAGCCTTGGGAGGACGAAAATGACCTAAATGTTCAACCAATGACACAAAATCACTTATTGGATGCACAAGATTGGTTAAAAACCCTAATTGGACGAGAATAAGCCTAGGGAGGACGAAAATGACCTAAATGTTCAACGAATGACACTAATGTACTTATTGGATGCACTAGATTGGTTAAAAACCCTAATTGGACGAGAATAAGCCTAGGGAGGACGAAAATGACCTAAATGTTCAACCAATGACACAAATGTACTTATTGGATGCACAAGATTGGTTAAAAACCCTAATTGGATGAGAATAAGCCTAAGGAGGACGAAAATGACCTAAATGTTCAACCAATGACACAAATGTACGTATTTGATGCACAAGATTGGTTAAAAACCCTAATTGGACGAGAATAAGCCTAGGGAGGACGAAAATGACCTAAATGTTCAACCAATGACACAAAATCACTTATTGGATGCACAAGATTGGTTAAAAACCCTAATTGGACGAGAATAAGCCTTGGGAGGACGAAAATGACCTAAATGTTCAAACAATGACACAAAATCACTTATTGAATGTACAAGATTGGTTCAAAACCCTAATTGGACGAGAATAAGCCTTGGGAGGACGAACATGACCTAAATGTTCAACCAATGACACAAAATCACTTATTGGATGCACCAGATTGGTTAAAAACCCTAATTCGACGAGAATAAGCCTTGGGAGGACAAAAATGACCTAAATGTTCAACCAGTGACACAAATGTACGTATTGGATGCACAAGATTGGTTAAAAACCCTAATTGGACGAGAATAAGCCTAGGGAGGACGAAAATGACCTAAATGTTCAACCAATGACACAAAATCACTTATTGGATGCACAAGATTGGTTAAAAACCCTAATTGGACGAGAATAAGCCTTGGGAGGACGAAAATGACCTAAATGTTCAAACAATGACACAAAATCACTTATTGAATGTACAAGATTGGTTCAAAACCCTAATTGGACGAGAATAAGCCTTGGGAGGATGAACATGACCTAAATGTTCAACCAACGACACAAAATCACTTATTGGATGCACAAGATTGGTTAAAAACCCTAATTCGACGAGAATAAGCCTTGGGAGGACAAAAATGACCTAAATGTTCAACCAGTGACACAAATGTACGTATTGGATGCACAAGATTGGTTAAAAACCCTAATTGGACGAGAATAAGCCTAGGGAGGACGAAAATGACCTAAATGTTCAACCAATGACACAAAATCACTTATTGGATGCACAAGATTGGTTAAAAACCCTAATTGGACGAGAATAAGCCTAGGGAGGACGAAAATGACCAAAATTTTAACCAATGACACTAATGTAGTTATTGGATGCACAAGATTGGTTAAAAACCCTAATTGGACGAGAATAAGCATAGGGAGGACGAAAATGACCTAAATGTTCAACCAATGACACAAAATCACTTATTGGATGCATAAGATTAGTTAAAAACCCTAATTGGACGAGAATAAGCCTAGGGAGGACGAAAATGACCTAAATGTTCAACCAATGACACAAGTGTACTTATTGGATGCACAAGATTGGTTAAAAACCCTAATTGGACGAGAATAAGCCTAGGGAGGACGAAAATGACCTAAATGTTCAACCAATGACATAAAATCACTTATTGGATGCACAAGATTGGTTAAAAACCCTAATTGGACGAGAATAAGCCTAGGGAGGACGAAAATGACATAAATGTTCAACCAATGACACAAATGTAGTTATTGGATGCACAAGATTGGTTAAAAACCCTAATTGGACGAGAATAAGCCTAGGGAGGACGAAAATGACAAAAATGTTCAACCAATGACACAAAATCACTTATTGGATGCACAAGATTGGTTAAAAACCGTAATTGGACGAGAATAAGCCTAGGGAGGACGAAAATGACCAAAATGTTCAACCAATGACACAAAATCACTTATTGGATGCACAAGATTGTTTAAAAACCCCAATAGGACGAGAACAAGCCTAGGGAGGACGAAAATGACCTAAATGTTCAACCAATGACACAAAATCACTTATTGGATGCACAAGATTGGTTAAAAACCCTAATTGGACGAGAATAAGCCTAGGGAGGACGAAAATGACCTAAATGTTCAACCAGTGACACAAAATCACTTATTGAATGCACAAGATTGGTTAAAAACCCTAATTGGACGAGAATAAGCCTTGGGAGGACGAAAATGACCTAAATGTTCAACCAATGACACAAAATCACTTATTGGATGCACAAGATTGGTTAAAAACCCTAATTGGACGAGAATAAGCCTAGGGAGGACGAAAATGACCTTAATGTTCAACCAATGACATAAATGTACTTATTGGATGCACAAGATTGGTTAAAAACCCTAATTGGACGAGAATAAGCCTAGGGAGGACGAAAATGACCTAAATGTTCAACCAATGACACAAAATCACTTATTGGATGCACAAGATTGGTTAAAAACCCTAATTGGACGAGAATAAGCCTAGGGAGGACGAAAATGACCTAAATGTTCAACCAATGACACAAATGTACTTATTGGATGCACAAGATTGGTTAAAAACCTTAATTCGACGAGAATAAGCCTAGGGAGGACGAAAATGACCTAAATGTTCAACCAATGACACAAATGTAGTTATTGGATACACAAGATTGGTTAAAAACCCTAATTGGACGAGAATAAGCCTAGGGAGGACGAAAATGACCAAAATATTCAACCAATGACACAAAATCACTTATTGCATGCACAAGATTGGTTAAAAACCCTAATTGGACGAGAATAAGCCGAGGGAGGACAAAAATGACCTAAATGTTCAACCAATGACACAAAATCACTTATAGGATGCACAAGATTGTTTAAAAACCCTAACAGGACGAGAATAAGCCTAGGGAGGACGAAAATGACCAAAATGTTCAACCAATGACACAAAATCACTTATTGGATGCACAAGATTGGTTAAAAACCCTAATTGGACGAGAATAAGCCTAGGGAGGACGAAAATGACCTAAATGTTTAACCAATGACACAAAATCACTTATTTGATGCACAAGATTGGTTAAAAACCCTAACTGGACGAGAATAAGCCTAGGGAGGACGAAAATGACCAAAATGTTCAACCAATGACACAAAATCACTTATTGGATGCACAAGATTGGTTAAAAACCCTAATTGGACGAGAATAAGCCTAGGGAGGACTAAAATGACCTAAATGTTCAACCAATGACACAAAATCACTTATTGGATGCACAAGATTGGTTAAAAACCCTAATTGGACGAGAATAAGCCTAGGGAGGACGAAAATGACCTAAATGTTCAACCAATGACACAAAATCACTTATTGGATGCACAAGATTGGTTAAAAAACCTAATTGGACGAGAATAAGCCTTGGGAGGACGAAAATGACCTAAATGTTAATCCAATGACACAAAATCACTTATTGGATGCACAAGATTGGTTAAAAACCCTAATTGGACGAGAATAAGCCTAGGGAGGACGAAAATGACCTAAATGTTCAACCCATGACACAAAATCACTTATTGGATGCACAAGATTGGTTAAAAACCCTAATTGGACGAGAATAAGCCTAGGGAGGACGAAAATGACCTAAATGTTCAACCAATGACACAAAATCACTTATTGGATGCACAAGATTGGTTAAAAACCCTAATTGGACGAGAATAACCATTCGGAGGACTAAAATGACTTAAATGTTCAACCAATGACACAAAATCACTTATTGGATGCACAAGATTGGTTAAAAACCCTAATTTGACGAGAATAAGCATTCGGAGGACGAAAATGACCTAAATGTTCAACACATGACACAAAATCACTTATTAAATGCACAAGATTGGTTAAAAACCCTAATTGGACGAGAATAAGCCTTGGGAGGATGAAAATGACCTAAATGTTCAACCAATGACACAAATGTACTTATTGGATGCACAAGATTGGTTAAAAACCCTAATTGGATGAGAATAAGCCTAGGGAGGACGAAAATGACCTAAATGTTCAACCAATGACATAAAATCACTGATTGGATGCACAAGACTGGTTAAAAACCCTAATTGGACGAGAATAAGCCTAGGGAGGACGAAAATGACCTAAATGTTCAACCAATGACATAAAATCACTTATTGGATGCACAAGATTGGTTAAAAACCCTAATTGGACGAGAATAAGCCTAGGGAGGACGAAAATGACATAAATGTTCAACCAATGACACAAATGTAGTTATTGGATGCACAAGATTGGTTTAAAACCCTAATTGGACGAGAATAAGCCTAGGGAGGATGAAAATGACAAAAATGTTCAACCAATGACACAAAATCACTTATTGGTTGCACAAGATTGGTTAAAAACCCTAATTGGACGAGAATAAGCCTAGGGAGGACGAAAATGACCAAAATATTCAACCAATGACACAAAATCACTTATTGCATGCACAAGATTGGTTAAAAACCCTAATTGGACGAGAATAAGCCGAGGGAGGACAAAAATGACCTAAATGTTCAACCAATGACACAAAATCACTTATAGGATGCACAAGATTGTTTAAAAACCCTAACAGGACGAGAATAAGCCTAGGGAGGACGAAAATGACCAAAATGTTCAACCAATGACACAAAATCACTTATTGGATGCACAAGATTGGTTAAAAACCCTAATTGGACGAGAATAAGCCTAGGGAGGACGAAAATGACCTAAATGTTTAACCAATGACACAAAATCACTTATTTGATGCACAAGATTGGTTAAAAACCCTAACTGGACGAGAATAAGCCTAGGGAGGACGAAAATGACCAAAATGTTCAACCAATGACACAAAATCACTTATTGGATGCACAAGATTGGTTAAAAACCCTAATTGGACGAGAATAAGCCTAGGGAGGACTAAAATGACCTAAATGTTCAACCAATGACACAAAATCACTTATTGGATGCACAAGATTGGTTAAAAACCCTAATTGGACGAGAATAAGCCTAGGGAGGACGAAAATGACCTAAATGTTCAACCAATGACACAAAATCACTTATTGGATGCACAAGATTGGTTAAAAAACCTAATTGGACGAGAATAAGCCTTGGGAGGACGAAAATGACCTAAATGTTAATCCAATGACACAAAATCACTTATTGGATGCACAAGATTGGTTAAAAACCCTAATTGGACGAGAATAAGCCTAGGGAGGACGAAAATGACCTAAATGTTCAACCCATGACACAAAATCACTTATTGGATGCACAAGATTGGTTAAAAACCCTAATTGGACGAGAATAAGCCTAGGGAGGACGAAAATGACCTAAATGTTCAACCAATGACACAAAATCACTTATTGGATGCACAAGATTGGTTAAAAACCCTAATTGGACGAGAATAACCATTCGGAGGACTAAAATGACTTAAATGTTCAACCAATGACACAAAATCACTTATTGGATGCACAAGATTGGTTAAAAACCCTAATTTGACGAGAATAAGCATTCGGAGGACGAAAATGACCTAAATGTTCAACACATGACACAAAATCACTTATTAAATGCACAAGATTGGTTAAAAACCCTAATTGGACGAGAATAAGCCTTGGGAGGATGAAAATGACCTAAATGTTCAACCAATGACACAAATGTACTTATTGGATGCACAAGATTGGTTAAAAACCCTAATTGGATGAGAATAAGCCTAGGGAGGACGAAAATGACCTAAATGTTCAACCAATGACATAAAATCACTGATTGGATGCACAAGACTGGTTAAAAACCCTAATTGGACGAGAATAAGCCTAGGGAGGACGAAAATGACCTAAATGTTCAACCAATGACATAAAATCACTTATTGGATGCACAAGATTGGTTAAAAACCCTAATTGGACGAGAATAAGCCTAGGGAGGACGAAAATGACATAAATGTTCAACCAATGACACAAATGTAGTTATTGGATGCACAAGATTGGTTAAAAACCCTAATTGGACGAGAATAAGCCTAGGGAGGACGAAAATGACAAAAATGTTCAACCAATGACACAAAATCACTTATTGGATGCACAAGATTGGTTAAAAACCGTAATTGGACGAGAATAAGCCTAGGGAGGACGAAAATGACCAAAATGTTCAACCAATGACACAAAATCACTTATTGGATGCACAAGATTGTTTAAAAACCCCAATAGGACGAGAACAAGCCTAGGGAGGACGAAAATGACCTAAATGTTCAACCAATGACACAAAATCACTTATTGGATGCACAAGATTGGTTAAAAACCCTAATTGGACGAGAATAAGCCTAGGGAGGACGAAAATGACCTAAATGTTCAACCAATGGCACAAAATCACTTATTGGATGCACAAGATTGTTAAAAAACCCTAATTGAACGAAAATAAGCCTAGGGAGGACGAAAATGACCTAAATGTTCAACCAATGACACAAAATCACTTATTGGATGCACAAGATTGGTTTAAAAACCCTAATGGGACGAGAATAAGCCTAGGGAGGACGAAAATGACCTAAATGTTCAACCAATGACACAAAATCACTTATTGGATGCACAAGATTGGTTAAAAACCCTAATTGGACGAGAATAAGCCTAGGGAGGACGAAAATGACCTAAATGTTCAACCAATGACACAAAATCACTTATTGGATGCACAAGATTGGTTAAAAAACCTAATTGGACGAGAATAAGCCTTGGGAGGACGAAAATGACCTAAATGTTAATCCAATGACACAAAATCACTTATTGGATGCACAAGATTGGTTAAAAACCCTAATTGGACGAGAATAAGCCTAGGGAGGACGAAAATGACCTAAATGTTCAACCCATGACACAAAATCACTTATTGGATGCACAAGATTGGTTAAAAACCCTAATTGGACGAGAATAAGCCTAGGGAGGACGAAAATGACCTAAATGTTCAACCAATGACACAAAATCACTTATTGGATGCACAAGATTGGTTAAAAACCCTAATTGGACGAGAATAAGCCTAGGGAGGACGAAAATGACCCAAATGTTCAACCAATGACATAAAATCACTTATTGGATGCACAAGATTGGTTAAAAACCCTAATTGGACGAGAATAAGCCTAGGGAGGACGAAAATGACCTAAATGTTCAACCAATGACACAAAATCACTTATTGGATGCACAAGATTGGTTAAAAACCCTAATTGGACGAGAATAAGCCTAGGGAGGACGAAAATGACCTAAATGTTCAACCAAAGACACAAAATCACTTATTGGATGCACAAGATTGGTTAAAAACGCTAATTGGACGAGAATAAGCCTTGGGAGGACGAAAATGACCTAAATGTTCAACCAATGACACAAAATCACTTATTGGATGCACAAGATTGGTTAAAAACCCTAATTGGACGAGAATAAGCCTAGGGAGGACGAAAATGACCTAAATGTTCAACCAATAACACAAATGTACTTATTGGATGCACAAGATTGGTTAAAAACCCTAATTGGACGAGAATAAGCCTTGGGAGGACGAAAATGACATAAATGTTCGACCAATGACACAATTGTACTTATTGGATGCACAAGATTGGTTAAAAACCCTAATTGGACGAGAATAAGCCTAGGGAGGACGAAAATGACCTAAATGTTCAACCAATGACACAAAATCACTTATTGGATGCACAAGATTGGTTAAAAACCCTAATTGGACGAGAATAAGCCTAGGGAGGACGAAAATGACCAAAATATTCAACCAATGACTCAAATGTAGTTATTGGATGCACAAGATTGGTTAAAAACCCTAATTGGACGAGAATAAGCTTAGGGAGGACGAAAATGACCAAAATATTCAACCAATGACACAAAATCACTTATTGGTTGCACAAGATTGGTTAAAAACCCTAATTGGACGAGAATAAGCCTAGGGAGGACGAAAATGACCAAAATATTCAACCAATGACACAAAATCACTTATTGCATGCACAAGATTGGTTAAAAACCCTAATTGGACGAGAATAAGCCGAGGGAGGACAAAAATGACCTAAATTTTCAACCAATGGCACAAAATCACTTATAGGATGCACAAGATTGTTTAAAAACCCTAACTGGACGAGAATAAGCCTAGGGAGGAC
>JBBPBP010000284.1:0-21795 GCA_037974735.1 Cicer chorassanicum
TTGTGTCATTTGTTGAACATTTAGGTCATTTTCGTCCTCCCTAGGCTTATTCTCGTCCAATTAGGGTTTTTAACCAATCTTGTGCATCCAATAAGTGATTTTGTGTCATTGGTTGAACATTTAGGTCATTTTCGTACTCCCTAGGCTTATTCTCGTCCAATTAGGGTTTTTAACCAATCTTGTGCATCCAATAAGTTAATTTGTGTCATTGGTTGAACATTTAGGTCATTTTCGTCCTCCCTAGGCTTATTCTCGTCCAATTAGGGTTTTTAACCAATCTTATGCATCCAATAAGTACATTTGTGTCATTGGTTGAACATTTAGGTCATTTTCGTCCTCCCAAGGCTTATTCTCGTCCAATTAGGGTCTTTAACCAATCTTGTGCATCCAATAAGTAAATTTGTTTCATTGGTTGAACATTTAGGTCATTTTCGTCCTCCCAAGGCTTATTCTCGTCCAATTAGGGTTTTTAACCAATCTTGTGCATCCAATAAGTACATGTGTGTCATTGGTTGAACATTTAGGTCATTTTCGTACTCCCTAGGCTTATTCTCGTCCAATTAGGGTTTTTAACCAATCTTGTGCATCCAATAAGTACATTTGTGTCATTGGTTGAACATTTAGGGCATTTTCGTCCTCCCTAGGCTTATTCTCGTCCAATTAGGGTTTTTAACCAGTCTTGTGCATCCAATAAGTGATTTTGTGTCATTGGTTGAACATTTAGGTCATTTTCGTCCTCCCTCGGCTTATTCTCGTCCAATTAGGGTTTTTAACCAGTCTTGTGCATCCAATAAGTGATTTTGTGTCCTGGGTTGAACATTTAGGTCACTTTCGTCCTCCCAAGGCTTATTCTCGTCCAATTATGGTTTTTAACTAATCTTGTGCATCCAATAAGTAAATTTGTGTCATTGGTTGAACATTTAAGTCATTTTCGTCCTCCCAAGGCTTATTGTCGTCCAATTAGGGTTTTTAACCAATCTTGTGCATCCAATAAGTAAATTTGTGTCATTGGTTGAACATTTAGGTAATTTCGTCCTCCCTAGGCTTATTCTCGTCCAATTAGGGTTTTTAACCAATCTTGTGCATCCAATAAGTGATTTTATGTCATTGGTTGAACATTTAGGTCATTTTCGTGTTCCCTAGGCTTATTCTCGTCCAATTAGGGTTTTTAACCAGTCTTGTGCATCCAATCAGTGATTTTATGTCATTGGTTGAACATTTAGGTCATTTTCGTCCTCCCTAGGCTTATTCTCATCCAATTAGGGTTTTTAACCAATCTTGTGCATCCAATAAGTAAATTTGTGTCATTGGTTGAACATTTAGGTCATTTTTGTCCTCCCTAGGCTTATTCTCGTCCAATTAGGGTTTTTAACCAATCTTGTGCATCCAATAAGTACATTTGTGTCATTGGTTGAACATTTAGGGCATTTTCGTCCTCCCAAGGCTTATCCTCGTCCAATTAGGGTTTTTAACCAATCTTGTGCATCCAATAAGTAAATTTGTGTCATTGGTTGAACATTTAGGTCATTTTCGTCCTCCCTAGGCTTATTCTCGTCCAATTAGGGTTTTTAACCAATCTTGTGCATCCAATAAGTACATTTGTGTCATTGGTTGAACATTTAGGTAATTTCGTCCTCCCTAGGCTTATTCTCGTCCAATTAGGGTTTTTAACCAATCTTGTGCATCCAATAAGTGATTTTATGTCATTGGTTGAACATTTAGGTCATTTTCGTCCTCCCTAGGCTTATTCTCGTCCAATTAGGGTTTTTAACCAGTCTTGTGCATCCAATTAGTGATTTTATGTCATTGGTTGAACATTTAGGTCACTTTCGTCCTCCCAAGGCTTATTCTCGTCCAATTAGGGTTTTTAACCAATCTTGTGCATCCAATAAGTAAATTTGTGTCATTGGTTGAACATTTAGGTCATTTTCGTCCTCCCAAGTCTTATTCTCGTCCAATTAGGGTTTTTAACCAATCTTGTGCATCCAAGAAGTGATTTTGTTTCATTGGTTGAACATTTAGGTCATTTTCGTCCTCCCAAGGCTTATTCTCGTCCAATTAGGGTTTTAAACCAATCTTGTGCATCCAATATGTACATGTGTGTCATTGGTTGAACATTTAGGTCATTTTCGCCCTCCCTAGGCTTATTCTCGTCCAATTAGGGTTTTTCACCAATCTTGTGCATCCAATGAGTACATTTGTGTCATTGGTTGAACATTTAGGTCATTTTCGTCCTCCCAACGCTTATTCTCGTCCAATTAGGGTTTTTAACCAATCTTGTGCTTCCAATAAGTGATTTTGTTTCATTGGTTGAACATTTAGGTCATTTTCGTCCTCCAAAGGCTTATTATCGTCCAATTAGGGTTTTTAACCAATTTTGTGAATCCAATAAGTACATTTGTGTCATTGGTTGAACATTTAGGTCATTTTCGTCTTCCCTAGGCTTATTCTCGTCTAATTAGGGTTTTTAACCAATCTTATGCATCCAATAAGTACATTTGTGTCGGTGGTTGAACATTTAGGTCATTTTCGTCCTCCCAAGGCTTATTCTCGTCCAATTAGGGTTTTTAACCAATCTTGTGCATCCAATAAGTAAATTTGTGTCATTGGTTGAACATTTAGGTCATTTTCGTCCTCCCTAGGCTTATTCTCGTCCAATTAGGGTTTTTAACCAATCTTGTGCATCCAATAAGTGCATTTGTGTCATTGGTTGAACATTTAGGTCATTTTCGTCCTCCCTATGCTTATTCTCGTCCAATTAGGGTTTTTAACCAATCTTGTGCATCCAATAAGTACATTTGTGTCATTGGTTGAACATTTAGGTCATTTTCGTCCTCCCAAGGCTTATTCTCGTCCAATTAGGGTTTTTAACCAATCTTGTGCATCCAATAAGTGATTTTGTGCCATTGGTTGAACATTTAGGTTATTTTCGTCCTCCCTAATCTTATTCTCAGCCAATTAGGGTTTTTTTAACAATCATGTGCATCCAATAAGTGATTTTGTGCTATGGGTGGAACATTTAGGTCATTTTCGTCCTCTCAAGGCTTATTCTCGTCCAATTAGGGTTTTTAACCAATCTTGTGCATCCAATAAATGATTTTGTGTCATTGGTTGAACATTTAGGTCATTTTCGTCCTCCCTAGGCTTATTCTCGTCCAATTAGGGTTTTTAACCAATCTTGTGCATCCAATAAGTGATTTTGTGTCATTGGTTAAACATTTAGGTCATTTTCGTCCTCCCAAGGCTTATTCTCGTCCAATTAGGGTTTTCAACCAATCTTGTGCAACCAATAAGTGATTTTGTGTCATTGGTTGAACACTTAGGTCATTTACATCCTCCCTAGGCTTATTCTCGTCCAATTAGGGTTTTTAACCAATCTTGTGCATCCAATAAGTACATTTGTGTCATTGGTTGAACATTTAGGTCATTTTCGTCCTCCCTAGGCTTATTCTCGTCCAATTAGGGTTTTTAACCAATCTTGTGCATCCAATAAGTGATTTTGTGTCATTGGTTAAACATTAAGGTCATTTTCGTCCTCCCTAGGCTTATTCTCGTCCAATTAGGGTTTTTAAACAATCTTGTGTATTCAATAAGTGATTTTGTGCCATTGTTTGAACATTTAGGTCATTTTCGTCCTCCCAAGGGTTATTCTCGTCCAATTAGGGTTTTTAACCAATCTTGTGCATCCAATAAGTACATTTGTGTCATTGGTTGAACATTTAGGTCATTTTCGTCCTCCCTAGGCTTATTCTCGTCCAATTAGGGTTTTTAACCAATCTTGTGCATCCAATAAGTGATTTTGTGCCATTTGTCGAACATTTAGGTCATTTTCGTCCTCCCAAGGCTTATTCTCGTCCAATTAGGGTTTTTAACCAATCTTGTGCATCCAATAAGTACATTTGTGTCATTGGTTGAACATTTAGGTCATTTTCGTCCTCCCTAGGCTTATTCTCGTCCAATTAGGGTTTTTAACCAATCTTGTGCATCCAATAAGTACATTTGTGTCATTGGTTGAACATTTAGGTCATTTTCGTTCTCCAAAGGATTATTTTCGTCCAATTAGGGTTTTTAACCAATCTTGTGCATCCAATAAGTACATTTGTGTCATTGGTTGAACATTTAGGTCATTTTCGTCCTCCCAAGGCTTATTCTCGTCCAATTAGGGTTTTTAACCAATCTTGTGCATCCAATAAGTGATTTTGTGTCATTGGTTGAACATTTAGGTCATTTTCGTGCTCCCAAGGCTTATTCCCGTCCAATTAGGGTTTTTTACCAATCTTATCCATCCAATAAGTACATTTGTGTCATTGATTGAACATTTAGGTCATTTTCGTCCTCCCAAGGCTTATTCTCATCCAATTAGGGTTTTTAACCAATCTTGTGCATCCAATAAGTACATTTATGTGATTGGTTGAACATTTAGGTCATTTTCTTCCTCCCAAGGCTTATTCTCGTCCAATTAGGGTTTTTAACCAATCTTGTGCATCCAATAAGTACATTTGTGTCATTGGTTGAACATTTAGGTCATTTTCGTCCTCCCAAGGCTTATTCTCGTCCAATTAGGGTTTTTAACCAATCTTGTGCATCCAATAAGTAAATTTGTGTCGTTGGTTGAACATTTAGGTCATTTTCGTCCTCCCTAGGCTTATTCTCATCCAATTAGGGTTTTTAACCAATCTTGTGCATCCAATAAGTACATTTGTGTCATTGGTTGAACATTTAGGTAATTTCGTCCTCCCTAGGCTTATTCTCGTCCAATTAGGGTTTTTAACCAATCTTGTGCATCCAATAAGTGATTTTATGTCATTGGTTGAACATTTAGGTCATTTTCGTCCTCCCTAGGCTTATTCTCGTCCAATTAGGGTTTTTAACCAGTCTTGTGCATCCAATTAGTGATTTTATGTCCTTGGTTGAACATTTAGGTCACTTTCGTCCTCCCAAGGCTTATTCTCGTCCAATTAGGGTTTTTAACCAATCTTGTGCATCCAATAAGTAAATTTGTGTCATTGGTTGAACATTTAGGTCATTTTCGTCCTCCCAAGTCTTATTCTCGTCCAATTAGGGTTTTTAACCAATCTTGTGCATCCAAGAAGTGATTTTGTTTCATTGGTTGAACATTTAGGTCATTTTCGTCCTCCCAAGGCTTATTCTCGTCCAATTAGGGTTTTAAACCAATCTTGTGCATCCAATATGTACATGTGTGTCATTGGTTGAACTTTTAGGTCATTTTCGCCCTCCCTAGGCTTATTCTCGTCCAATTAGGGTTTTTAACCAATCTTGTGCATCCAATGAGTACATTTGTGTCATTGGTTGAACATTTAGGTCATTTTCGTCCTCCCAAGGCTTATTCTCGTCCAATTAGGGTTTTTAACCAATCTTGTGCTTCCAATAAGTGATTTTGTTTCATTGGTTGAACATTTAGGTCATTTTCGTCCTCCAAAGGCTTATTATCGTCCAATTAGGGTTTTTAACCAATCTTGTGCATCCAATAAGTACATTTGTGTCATTGGTTGAACATTTAGGTCATTTTCGTCTTCCCTAGGCTTATTCTCGTCTAATTAGGGTTTTTAACCAATCTTATGCATCCAATAAGTACATTTGTGTCGTTGGTTGAACATTTAGGTCATTTTCGTCCTCCCAAGGCTTATTCTCGTCCAATTAGGGTTTTTAACCAATCTTGTGCATCCAATAAGTAAATTTGTGTCATTGGTTGAACATTTAGGTCATTTTCGTCCTACCTAGGCTTATTCTCGTCCAATTAGGGTTTTTAACCAATCTTGTGCATCCAATAAGTACATTTGTGTCATTGGTTGAACATTTAGGTCATTTTCGTCCTCCCAAGGCTTATTCTCGTCCAATTAGGGTTTTTAACCAATCTTGTGCATCCAAGAATTACATTTGTGTCATTGGTTGAACATGTAGGTAATTTTCGTCCTCCCAAGGCTTATTCTCGTCCAATTAGGGTTTTTAACCAATCTTGTGCATCCAATAAGTACATTTGTGTCATTGGTTGAACATTTAGGTCATTTTCGTCCTCCCTAGGCTTATTCTCGTCCAATTAGAGTTTTTAACCAATCTTGTGCATCCAATAAGTTAATTTGTGTCATTGGTTGAACATTTAGGTCATTTTCGTCCTCCCTAGGCTTATTCTCATCCAATTAGGGTTTTTAACCAATCTTATGCATCCAATAAGTACATTTGTGTCGTTGGTTGAACATTTAGGTCATTTTCGTCCTCCCAAGGCTTATTCTTGTCCAATTAGGGTTTTTAAACAATCTTGTGCATCCAATAAGTAAATTTGTGTCATTGGTTGAACATTTAGGTCATTTTCATCCTCCCTAGGCTTATTCTCGTCCAATTAGGGTTTTTAACCAATCTTGTGCATCCAATAAGTACATTTGTGTCATTGGTTGAACATTTAAGTCATTTTCGTCCTCCTTAGGCTTATTCTCGTCCAATTAGGGTTTTTAACCGATCTTGTGCATCCAATAAGTGATTTTGTGTCATTGGTTGAACATTTAGGTCATTTTCGTCCTCCCTAGGCTTATTCTCGTCCAATTAGGGTTTTTCACCAGTCTTGTGCATCCAATAAGTAAATTTGTGTCATTGGTTGAACATTTAGGTCATTTTCATCCTCCCTAGGCTTATTCTCGTCCAATTAGGGTTTTTAACCAATCTTGTGCATCCAATAAGTACATTTGTGTCATTGGTTGAACATTTAGGTCATTTATGTCCTCCCAAGGCTTATTCTCGTCCAATTAGGGTTTTTAACCAATCTTGTGCATCCAATAAGTAAATTTGTGTCATTGGTTGAACATTTAGGTCATTTTCGTCCTCCCCAGGCTTATTCTCGTCCAATTAGGGTTTTTAACCAATCTTGTGCATCCAATAAGTACATGTGTGTCATTGGTTGAACATTTAGGTCATTTTCGTCCTCCCAAGGCTTATTCTCGTCCAATTAGGGTTTTTAACCAATCTTGTGCATCCAATAAGTAAATTTGTGTCATTGGTTGAACATTTAGGTCATTTTCATCCTCCCTAGGCTTATTCTCGTCCAATTAGGGTTTTTAACCAATCTTGTGCATCCAATAAGTGATTTTGTGTCATTGGTTGAACATTTAGGTCACTTTCGTCCTCCCAAGACTTATTCTCGTCCAATTAGGGTTTTTAACCAATCTTGTGCATCCAATAAGTCAATTTGTGTCATTGGTTGAACATTTAGGTCATTTTCGTCCTCCCAAGGCTTATTCTCGTCCAATTAGGGTTTTTACCCAATCTTGTGCATCCAATAAGTGATTTTGTGCCATTGGTTGAACATTTAGGTCATTTTTGTCTTCCCAAAGCTTATTCTCGTCCAATTAGGGTTTTTAACCAATCTTGTGCATCCAATAAGTACATTTGTGTCATTGGTTGAACATTTAGGTCATTTTCGTCCTCCCTAGGCTTATTCTCGTCCAATTAGAGTTTTTAACCAATCTTGTGCATCCAATAAGTTAATTTGTGTCATTGGTTGAACATTTTGGTCATTTTCGTCCTCCCTAGGCTTATTCTCGTCCAATTAGGGTTTTTAACCAATCTTATGCATCCAATAAGTACATTTGTGTCGTTGGTTGAACATTTAGGTCATTTTCGTCCTCCCAAGGCTTATTCTTGTCCAATTAGGGTTTTTAAACAATCTTGTGCATCCAATAAGTAAATTTGTGTCATTGGTTGAACATTTAGGTCATTTTCATCCTCCCTAGGCTTATTCTCGTCCAATTAGGGTTTTTAACCAATCTTGTGCATCCAATAAGTACATTTGTGTCATTGGTTGAACATTTAAGTCATTTTCGTCCTCCTTAGGCTTATTCTCGTCCAATTAGGGTTTTTAACCGATCTTGTGCATCCAATAAGTGATTTTGTGTCATTGGTTGAACATTTAGGTCATTTTCGTCCTCCCTAGGCTTATTCTCGTCCAATTAGGGTTTTTCACCAGTCTTGTGCATCCAATAAGTAAATTTGTGTCATTGGTTGAACATTTAGGTCATTTTCATCCTCCCTAGGCTTATTCTCGTCCAATTAGGGTTTTTAACCAATCTTGTGCATCCAATAAGTACATTTGTGTCATTGGTTGAACATTTAGGTCATTTATGTCCTCCCAAGGCTTATTCTCGTCCAATTAGGGTTTTTAACCAATCTTGTGCATCCAATAAGTAAATTTGTGTCATTGGTTGAACATTTAGGTCATTTTCGTCCTCCCCAGGCTTATTCTCGTCCAATTAGGGTTTTTAACCAATCTTGTGCATCCAATAAGTACATGTGTGTCATTGGTTGAACATTTAGGTCATTTTCGTCCTCCCAAGGCTTATTCTCGTCCAATTAGGGTTTTTAACCAATCTTGTGCATCCAATAAGTAAATTTGTGTCATTGGTTGAACATTTAGGTCATTTTCATCCTCCCTAGGCTTATTCTCGTCCAATTAGGGTTTTTAACCAATCTTGTGCATCCAATAAGTGATTTTGTGTCATTGGTTGAACATTTAGGTCACTTTCGTCCTCCCAAGACTTATTCTCGTCCAATTAGGGTTTTTAACCAATCTTGTGCATCCAATAAGTCAATTTGTGTCATTGGTTGAACATTTAGGTCATTTTCGTCCTCCCAAGGCTTATTCTCCTCCAATTAGGGTTTTTACCCAATCTTGTGCATCCAATAAGTGATTTTGTGCCATTGGTTGAACATTTAGGTCATTTTTGTCCTCCCAAAGCTTATTCTCGTCCAATTAGGGTTTTTAACCAATCTTGTGCATCCAATAAGTACATTTGTGTCATTGGTTGAACATTTAGGTCATTTTCGTCCTCCCTAGGCTTATTCTCGTCCAATTAGGGTTTTTAACCAATCTTGTGCATCCAATAAGTACGCTTGTGTCATTGGTTGAACATTTAGGTCATTTTCGTCCTCCCTAGGCTTATTCTCGTCCAATTAGGGTTTTTAACCAATCTTGTGCATCCAATAAGTGATTTTGTGTCATTGGTTGAACATTTAGGTCATTTTCGTCCTCCCTAGGCTTATTCTCGTCCAATTAGGGTTTTTAACCAGTCTTGTGCATCCAATAAGTGGTTTTGTGTCATTGGTTGAACATTTAGGTCACTTTCGTCCTCCCAAGGCTTATTCTCGTCCAATTAGGGTTTTTAACCAATTTTGTGCATCCAATAAGTAAATTTGTGTCATTGGTTGAACATTTAGGTCATTTTCGTCCTCCCAAGGCTTATTCTCGTCCAATTAGGGTTTTTAACCAATCTTGTGCATCCAATAAGTAAATTTGTGTCATTGGTTGAACATTTAGGTCATTTTCGTCCTCCCTAGGCTTATTCTCGTCCAATTAGGGTTTTTAACCAATCTTGTGCATCCAATAAGTACTTTTGTGTCATTGGTTGAACATTTAGGTCATTTTCGTTCTCCCTAGGCTTATTCTCGTCCAATTAGGGTTTTTAACCAATCTTGTGCATCCAATAAGTACATTTGTGTCATTGGTTGAACATTTAGGTCATTTTCGTCCTCCCAAGGCTTATTCTCGTCCAATTAGGGTTTTTAACCAATCTTGTGCATCCAATAAGTAAATTTGTGTCATTCGTTGATCATTTAGGTCATTTTCGTCCTCCCAAGGCTGATTCTCGTCCAATTAGGGTTTTTAACCAATCTTGTGCATTTAATAAGTAAATTTGTGTCATTGGTTGAACATTTAGGTCATTTTCGTTCTCCCAAGGCTTATTCTCGTCCAATTAGGGTTTTTAACCAATCTTGTGCATCCAATAAGTGATTTTGTGTCATTGGTTGAACATTTAGGTCATTTTCATCCTCCTTAGGCTTATTCTCGTCCAATTAGGGTTTTTAACCAATCTTGTGCATCCAATAAGTACATTTGTGTCATTGGTTGAACATTTAGGTCATTTTCGTCCTCCCAAGGCTTATTCTCGTCCAATTAGGGTTTTTAACCAATCTTGTGCTTCCAATATGTACATTTGTGTCATTGGTTGAACATTTAGGTCATTTTCGTCCTCCCTAGGCTTATTCTCGTCCAATTAGGGTTTTTAACCAATCTTGTGCATCCAATAAGTGATTTTGTGTCATTGGTTGAACATTTAGGTCATTTTCGTCCTCCCAAGGCTTATTCTCGTCCAATTAGGGTTTTTAACCATACTTGTGCATACAATAAGAGATTTTGTGCCATTGGTTGAACATTTAGGTCATTTTCGTCATCCCAAGGCTTATTCTCGTCCAATTAGGGTTTTTAACCAATCTTGTGCATCCAATAAGTGATTTTGTGTCATTGGTTGAACATTTAGGTCATTTTCGTCCTCCATAGGCTTATTCTCGTCCAATTAGGGTTTTTAACCAATCTTGTGCATCCAATAAGTACATTTGTGTCATTGATTAAACATTTAGGTCATTTTTGTCCTCCCTAGGCTTATTCTCGTCCAATTAGGGTTTTTAACCAATCTTGTGCATCCAATAAGTGATTTTGTGTCATTGGTTGAACATTTAGGTCATTTTCGTCCTCCATAGGCTTATTCTCGTCCAATTAGGGTTTTTAACCAATCTTTTGCATCCAATAAGTGATTTTGTGTCATTGGTTGAACATTTAGGTCATTTTCGTCCTCCCTAGGCTTATTCTCGTCCAATTAGGGTTTTTAACCAATCTTGTGCATCCAATAAGTAAATTTGTGTCATTGGTTGAACATTTAGGTCATTTTCGTCCTCCCCAGGCTTATTCTCGTCCAATTAGGGTTTTTAACCAATCTTGTGCATCCAATAAGTACATGTGTGTCATTGGTAGAACATTTAGGTCATTTTCGTCCTCCCTAGGCTTATTCTCGTCCAATTAGGGTTTTTAACCAATCTTGTGCATCCAATAAGTACATTTGTGTCATTGGTTGAACATTTAGGTCATTTTCGTCCTCCCAAGGCTTATTCTCGTCCAATTAGGGTTTTTAACCAATCTTGTGCATCCAATAAGTGATTTTGTGTCAGTGGTTGAACATTTAGGTCATTTTCGTCCTCCCAAGGCTTATTCTCGTCCAATTAGGGTTTTTAATTAATCTCGTGCATCCAATAAGTACATTTGTGTCGTTGGTTGAACATTTAAGTCATTTTCGTCCTCCCATGGCTTATTCTCGTCCAATTAGGGTTTTTAACCAATCTTGTGCATCCAATAAGTACATTTGTGTCATTGGTTGAACATTTAGGTCATTTTCGTCCTCCCAAGGCTTATTCTCGTCCAATTAGGGTTTTTAACCAATCTTGTGCATCCAATAAGTAAATTTGTGTCATAGGTTGAACATTTAGGTCATTTTCGTCCTCCCAAGGCTTATTCTCGTCCAATTAGGGTTTTTAACCAATCTTGTGCATCCAATAAGTACATTTGTGTCATTGGTTGAACATTTAGGTCGTTTTCATCCTCCCTAGGCTTATTCTCGTCCAATTAGGGTTTTTAACCAATCTTGTGCATCCAATAAGTACATTTGTGTCATTGGTTGAACATTTAGGTCATTTTCGTCCTCCCTAGGCTTATTCTCGTCCAATTAGAGTTTTTAACCAATCTTGTGAATCCAATAAGTTAATTTGTGTCATTGTTTGAACATTTAGGTCATTTTCGTCCTCCCTAGGCTTATTCTCGTCCAATTAGGGTTTTTAACCAATCTTATGCATCCAATAAGTACATTTGTGTCGTTGGTTGAACATTTAGGTCATTTTCGTCCTCCCAAGGCTTATTCTTGTCCAATTAGGGTTTTTAAACAATCTTGTGCATCCAATAAGTAAATTTGTGTCATTGGTTGAACATTTAGGTCATTTTCATCCTCCCTAGGCTTATTCTCGTCCAATTAGGGTTTTTAACCAATCTTGTGCATCCAATAAGTACATTTGTGTCATTGGTTGAACATTTAAGTCATTTTCGTCCTCCTTAGGCTTATTCTCGTCCAATTAGGGTTTTTAACCGATCTTGTGCATCCAATAAGTGATTTTGTGTCATTGGTTGAACATTTAGGTCATTTTCGTCCTCCCTAGGCTTATTCTCGTCCAATTAGGGTTTTTCACCAGTCTTGTGCATCCAATAAGTAAATTTGTGTCATTGGTTGAACATTTAGGTCATTTTCATCCTCCCTAGGCTTATTCTCGTCCAATTAGGGTTTTTAACCAATCTTGTGCATCCAATAAGTACATTTGTGTCATTGGTTGAACATTTAGGTCATTTATGTCCTCCCAAGGCTTATTCTCGTCCAATTAGGGTTTTTAACCAATCTTGTGCATCCAATAAGTAAATTTGTGTCATTGGTTGAACATTTAGGTCATTTTCGTCCTCCCCAGGCTTATTCTCGTCCAATTAGGGTTTTTAACCAATCTTGTGCATCCAATAAGTACATTTGTGTCATTGGTTGAACATTTAGGTCATTTTCGTCCTCCCAAGGCTTATTCTCGTCCAATTAGCGTTTTTAATCAATCTTGTGCATCCAATAAGTACATTTGTGTCGTTGGTTGAACATTTAGGTCATTTTCGTCCTCCCAAGGCTTATTCTCGTCCAATTAGGGTTTTTAACCAATCTTATGCATCCAATAAGTACATTTGTGTCCTTGGTTGAACATTTAGGTCATTTTCGTCCTCCCTAGGCTTATTCTCGTCCAATTAGGGTTTTTAATCAATCTTGTGCATCCAATAAGTACATTTGTGTCATTGGTTGAACATTTAAGTCATTTTCGTCCACCCTAGGCTTATTCTCGTCCAATTAGAGTTTTTAACCAATCTTGTGCATCCAATAAGTTAATTTGTGTCATTGGTTGAACATTTAGGTCATTTTCGTCCTCCCTAGGCTTATTCTCGTCCAATTAGGGTTTTTACCCAATCTTGTGCATCCAATAAGTGATTTTGTGCCATTGGTTGAACATTTAGGTCATTTTCGTCCTCCCAAGGCTTATTCTCGTCCAATTAGGGTTTTTAACCAATCTTATGCATCCAATAAGTACATTTGTGTCCTTGGTTGAACATTTAGGTCATTTTCGTCCTCCCTAGGCTTATTCTCGTCCAATTAGGGTTTTTACCCAATCTTGTGCATCCAATAAGTGATTTTGTGCCATTGGTTGAACATTTAGGTCATTTTTGTCCTCCCAAAGCTTATTCTCGTCCATTTAGGGTTTTTAACCAATCTTGTGCATCCAATAAGTACATTTGTGTCATTGGTTGAACATTTAGGTCATTTTCGTCCTCCCTAGGCTTATTCTCGTCCAATTAGAGTTTTTAACCAATCTTGTGCATCCAATAAGTTAATTTGTGTCATTGGTTGAACATTTAGGTCATTTTCGTCCTCCCTAGGCTTATTCTCGTCCAATTAGGGTTTTTAACCAATCTTATGCATCCAATAAGTACATTTGTGTCGTTGGTTGAACATTTAGGTCATTTTCGTCCTACCAAGGCTTATTCTCGTCCAATTAGGGTCTTTAACCAATCTTGTGCATCCAATAAGTAAATTTGTGTCATTGGTTGAACATTTAGGTCATTTTCGTCCTCCCTAGGCTTATTCTCTTCCAACTAGGGTTTTTAACCAATCTTGTGCATCCAATAAGTACATTTGTATTATTGGTTGAACATTTAGGTAGTTTTCGTCCTCCCTAGGATTATTCTCGTCCAATTAGGGTTTTTAACAAATCTTGTGCATCCAATAAGTACATTAGTGTCATTGGTTGAACATTTAGGTCATTTTCGTCCTCCCAAGGCTTATTCTCGTCCAATTAGGGTTTTTAACCAATCTTGTGCATCCAATAACTAAATTTGTGTCATTGGTTGAACATTTAGGTCATTTTCGTCCTCCCTAGGCTTATTCTCGGCCAATTAGCGTTTTTAATCAATCTTGTGCATCCAATAAGTACATTTGTGTCGTTGGTTGAACATTTAGGTCATTTTCGTCCTCCCAAGGCTTATTCTCGTCCAATTAGGGTTTTTAACCAATCTTATGCATCCAATAAGTACATTTGTGTCATTGGTTGAACATTTAGGTCATTTTCGTCCTCCCTAGGCTTATTCTCGTCCAATTAGGGTTTTTCACAAATTTTGTGCATCCAATAAGTACATTTGTGTCATTGGTTGAACATTTAGGTCATTTTCGTCCTACCAAGGCTTATTCTCGTCCAATTAGGGTTTTTAACCAATCTTGTGCATCCAATAAGTACATTTGTGTCATTGGTTGAACATTTAGGTAATTTTCGTCCTCCCAAGGCTTATTCTCGTCCAATTAGGGTTTTTAACCAATCTTGTGCATCCAATAAGTGATTTTGTGTCATTGGTTGAACATTTAGGTCATTTTCGTCCTCCAAAGCCTTATTCTCGTCCAATTAGGGTTTTTAACCAATCTTGTGCATCCAATAAGTGATTTTGTGTCATTGGTTGAACATTTAGGTCATTTTCGTCCTCCCTAGGCTTATTCTCGTCCAATTAGGGTTTTTAACCAATCTTGTGCATCCAATAAGTACATTTGTGTCATTGGTTGAACATTTAGGTCATTTTCGTCCTCCCAAGGCTTATTCTCGTCCAATTAGGGTTTTTAACCAATCTTGTGCATCCAATAAGTAAATTTGTGTCATTGGTTGAACATTTATGTCATTTTCGTCCTCCCAAGGCTTATTCTCGTCCAATTAGGGTTTTTAACCAATCTTGTGCATCCAATAAGTACATTTGTGTCATTGGTTGAACATTTAGGTCATTTTCGTCCTCCCGAGGCTTATTCTCGTCCAATTAGGGTTTTTAACCAATCTTGTGCATCTAATAAGTACATTTGTGTCATTGGTTGAACATTTAGGTCATTTTCGTCCTCCCTAGGCTTATTCTCGTCCAATTAGGGTTTTTAACCAATCTTGTGCATCCAATAAGTACATTTGTGTCATTGGTTGAACATTTAGGTCATTTTCGTCCTCCTAAAGATTATTCTCGTCCAATTAGGGTTTTTAACCAATCTTGTGCATCCAATAAGTGATTTTGTGTCATTGGTTGAACATTTAGGTCATTTCCGTCCTCCTAAAGATTATTCTCTTCCAATTAGGGTTTTTAACCAATCTTGTGCATCCAATAAGTGATTTTGTGTCATTGGTTGAACATTTAGGTCATTTTCGTCCTCCCAAGGCTTATTCTCGTCCAATTAGGGTTTTTAACCAATCTTGTGCATCCAATAAGTACATTTGTGTCATTGGTTGAACATTTAGGTCATTTTCGTCCTCCCTAGGCTTATTCTCGTCCAATTAGGGTTTTTAACCAATCTTGTGCATCCAATAAGTACATTTGTGTCATTGGTTGAACATTTAGGTCATTTTCGTCCTCCCAAGGCTTATTCTCGACCAATTAGGATTTTTAACCAATCTTGTGCATCCAATAAGTGATTTTGAGTCATTGGATGAATATTTAGGTCCTTTTCGTCCTCCGAAGGCTTATTCTCGTCCAATTAGGGTTTTTAACCCATCTTGTGCATCCAATAAGTGATTTTGTGTCATTGGTTGAACATTTAGGTTTTTTTGGTCCACCCTAGGCTTATTCTCGTCCAATTAGGGTTTTTAACCAATCTTGTGCATCCAATAAGTACATTTGTGTCATTGGTTGAACATTTAGGTCATTTTCGTCCTCCCTAGGCTTATTCTCGTCCAATTAGGGTTTTTAACCAATCTTGTGCATCCAATAAGTGATTTTGTGCCATTTGTCGAACATTTAGGTCATTTTCGTCCTCCCAAGGCTTATTCTCGTCCAATTAGGGTTTTTAACCAATCTTGTGCATCCAATAAGTACATTTGTGTCATTGGTTGAACATTTAGGTCATTTTCGTCCTCCCTAGGCTTATTCTCGTCCAATTAGGGTTTTTAACCAATCTTGTGCATCCAATAAGTACATTTGTGTCATTGGTTGAACATTTAGGTCATTTTCGTCCTCCCAAGGCTTATTCTCGTCCAATTAGGGTTTTTAACTAATTTTGTGCATCCAATAAGTAAATTTGTGTCATTGGTTGAACATTTAGGTCATTTTTGTCCTCCCAAGGCTTATTCTCGTCCAATTAGGGTTTTTAACCAATCTTGTGCATCCAATAAGTACATTTGTGTCATTGGTTGAACATTTAGGTCATTTTCATCCTCCGAAGGCTTATTCTCGTCCAATTAGGGTTTTTAACCAATCTTGTGCAACCAATAAGTACATTTGTGTCATTGGTTGAACATTTAGGTCATTTTCGTCCTCCCTAGGCTTATTCTCGTCCAATTAGGGTTTTTAACCAATCTTGTGCATCCAATAAGTACATTTGTGTCATTGGTTGAACATTTAGGTCATTTTCGTCATCCATAGGCTTATTCTCGTCCAATTAGGGTTTTTAACCAATCTTGTGCATCCAATAAGTGATTTTGTGTCATTGGTTGAACATTTAGGTCATTTTCGTCCTCCCTAGGCTTATTCTCGTCCAATTAGGGTTTTTTAACAATCTTATGCATCCAATAAGTGATTTTGTGCCATTGGTTGAACATTTAGGTCATTTTCGTCCTCCCAAGGCTTATTCTCGTCCAATTAGGGTTTTTAACCAATCTTGTGCATCCAATAAGTACATTTGTGTCATTGGTTGAACATTTAGGTCATTTTCGTCCTCCCTAGGCTTATTCTCGTCCAATTAGGGTTTTTAACCAATCTTGTGCATTTAATAAGTAAATTTGTGTCATTGGTTGAACATTTAGGTCATTTTCGTCCTCCCAAGGCTTATTCTCGTCCAATTAGGGTTTTTAACCAATCTTGTGCATCCAATAAGTACATTTGTGTCATTGGTTGAACATTTAGGTCATTTTCGTCCTCCCTAGGCTTATTCTCGTCCAATTAGGGTTTTTAACCAATCTTGTGCATCCAAAGTGATTTTGTGTCATTTGTTGAACATTTAGGTCATTTTCGTCCTCCCAAGGCTTATTCTCGTTCAATTAGTGTTTTTAACCAATCTTGTGCATCCAATAAGTGATTTTGTGTCATTGGTTGAACATTTAGGTCATTTTCGTCCTCCCAAGGCTTATTCTCGTCCAATTAGGGTTTTTAACCAATCTTGTGCATCCAATAAGTTAATTTGTGTCATTGGTTGAACATTTAGGTCATTTTCGTCCTCCCTAGGCTTATTCTCGTCCAATTAGGGTTTTTAACCAATCTTGTGCATCCAATAAGTACATGTGTGTCATTGGTTGAACATTTAGGCCATTTTCGTCCTCCCTAGGCTTATTCTCGTCCAATTAGGGTTTTTAACCAATCTTGTGCATCCAATGAGTACATTTGTGTCATTGGTTGAACATTTAGGTCATTTTCGTCCTCCCAAGTCTTATTCTCATCCAATTAGGGTTTTTAACCAATCTTGTGCATCCAAGAAGTGATTTTGTTTCATTGGTTGAACATTTAGGTCATTTTCGTCCTCCCAAGGCTTATTCTCGTCCAATTAGGGTTTTTAACCAATCTTGTGCATCCAATAAGTACATGTGTGTCATTGGTTGAACATTTAGGCCATTTTCGTCCTCCCTAGGCTTATTCTCGTCCAATTAGGGTTTTTAACCAATCTTGTGCATCCAATAAGTACATTTGTGTCATTGGTTGAACATTTAGGTCATTTTCGTCCTCCCAAGGCTTATTCTCGTCCAATTAGGGATTTTAACCAATCTTATGCTTCCAATAAGTGTTTTTGTGTCATTCGTTGAACATTTAGGTCATTTTTGTCCTCCCTTGGCTTATTCTCGTCCAATTAGGGTTTTTAACCAATCTTGTGCATCCAATAAGTACATTTGTGTCATTGGTTGAACATTTAGGTCATTTTCGTCCTCCCTAGGCTTATTCTCGTCCAATTAGGGTTTTTAACCAATCTTGTGCATCCAATAAGTGATTTTGTGTCATTTTTTGAACATTTAGGTCATTTTCGTCCTCCCAAGGCTTATTCTCGTCCAATTAGGGTTTTTAACCAATCTTGTGCATCCAATAAGTGATTTTGTGTCATTGGTTGAACATTTAGGTCATTTTCGTCCTCCAAAGCCTTATTCTCGTCCAATTAGGGTTTTTAACCAATCTTGTGCATCCAATAAGTGATTTTGTGTCATTGGTTGAACATTTAGGTCATTTTCGTCCTCCCTAGGCTTATTCTCGTCCAATTAGGGTTTTTAACCAATCTTGTGCATCCAATAAGTACATTTGTGTCATTGGTTGAACATTTAGGTCATTTTCGTCCTCCCAAGGCTTATTCTCGTCCAATTAGGGTTTTTAATTAATCTTGTGCATCCAATAAGTGATTTTGTGTCATTGGTTGAACATTTAGGTCATTTTCGTCCTCCCTATGCTTATTCTCGTCCAATTAGGGTTTTTAACCAATCTTGTGCATCCAATAAGTACATTTGTGTCATTGGTTGAACATTTAGGTCATTTTTGTCCTCCCTAGGCTTATTCTCGTCCAATTAGGGTTTTTAACCAATCTTGTGCATCCAATGAGTACATTTGTGTCATTGGTTGAACATTTAGGTCATTTTCGTCCTCCCAACGCTTATTCTCGTCCAATTAGGGTTTTTAACCAATCTTGTGCTTCCAATAAGTGATTTTGTGTCATTGGTTGAACATTTAGGTCATTTTCGTCCTCCAAAGGCTTATTCTCGTCCAATTAGGGTTTTTAAGCAATCTTGTGCATCCAATAAGTTAATTTGTGTAATTGGTTGAACATTTAGGTCATTTTCGTCCTCCCAAGGCTTATTCTTGTCCAATTAGGGTTTTTAACCAATCTTGTGCATCCAAGAAGTGATTTTGTTTCATTGGTTGAACATTTAGGTCATTTTCATCCTCCCAAGGCTTATTCTCGTCAAATTAGGGTTTTTAACCAATCTTGTGCATCCAACATGTGATTTTGTGTCGTTGGTTGAACATTTAGGTCATTTTCGTCCTACCAAGGCTTATTCTCGTCCAATTAGGGTCTTTAACCAATCTTGTGCATCCAATAAGTAAATTTGTGTCATTGGTTGAACATTTAGGTCATTTTCGTCCTCCCTAGGCTTATTCTCTTCCAACTAGGGTTTTTAACCAATCTTGTGCATCCAATAAGTACATTTGTGTTATTGGTTGAACATTTAGGTAGTTTTCGTCCTCCCTAGACTTATTCTCGTCCAATTAGGGTTTTTAACAAATCTTGTGCATCCAATAAGTACATTAGTGTCATTGGTTGAACATTTAGGTCATTTTCGTCCTCCCAAGGCTTATTCTTGTCCAATTAGGGTTTTTAACCAATCTTGTGCATCCAATAACTAAATTTGTGTCATTGGTTGAACATTTAGGTCATTTTCGTCCTCCCTAGGCTTATTCTCGGCCAATTAGGGTTTTTAACCAATCTTGTGCATCCAATAAGTACATTTGTGTCATTGGTTGAACATTTAGGTCATTTTCGTCCTCCCAAGGCTTATTCTCGTCCAATTAGCGTTTTTAATCAATCTTGTGCATCCAATAAGTACATTTGTGTCGTTGGTTGAACATTTAGGTCATTTTCGTCCTCCCAAGGCTTATTCTCGTCCAATTAGGGTTTTTAACCAATCTTATGCATCCAATAAGTACATTTGTGTCCTTGGTTGAACATTTAGGTCATTTTCGTCCTCCCTAGGCTTATTCTCGTCCAATTAGGGTTTTTAATCAATCTTGTGCATCCAATAAGTACATTTGTGTCATTGGTTGAACATTTAAGTCATTTTCGTCCACCCTAGGCTTATTCTCGTCCAATTAGAGTTTTTAACCAATCTTGTGCATCCAATAAGTTAATTTGTGTCATTGGTTGAACATTTAGGTCATTTTCGTCCTCCCTAGGCTTATTCTCGTCCAATTAGGGTTTTTACCCAATCTTGTGCATCCAATAAGTGATTTTGTGCCATTGGTTGAACATTTAGGTCATTTTCGTCCTCCCAAGGCTTATTCTCGTCCAATTAGGGTTTTTAACCAATCTTATGCATCCAATAAGTACATTTGTGTCCTTGGTTGAACATTTAGGTCATTTTCGTCCTCCCTAGGCTTATTCTCGTCCAATTAGGGTTTTTACCCAATCTTGTGCATCCAATAAGTGATTTTGTGCCATTGGTTGAACATTTAGGTCATTTTTGTCCTCCCAAAGCTTATTCTCGTCCATTTAGGGTTTTTAACCAATCTTGTGCATCCAATAAGTACATTTGTGTCATTGGTTGAACATTTAGGTCATTTTCGTCCTCCCTAGGCTTATTCTCGTCCAATTAGAGTTTTTAACCAATCTTGTGCATCCAATAAGTTAATTTGTGTCATTGGTTGAACATTTAGGTCATTTTCGTCCTCCCTAGGCTTATTCTCGTCCAATTAGGGTTTTTAACCAATCTTATGCATCCAATAAGTACATTTGTGTCGTTGGTTGAACATTTAGGTCATTTTCGTCCTCCCAAGGCTTATTCTTGTCCAATTAGGGTTTTTAACCGATCTTGTGCATCCAATAAGTGATTTTGTGTCATTGGTTGAACATTTAGGTCATTTTCGTCCTCCCTAGGCTTATTCTCGTCCAATTAGGGTTTTTAACCAATCTTGTGCATCCAATAAGTACATTTGTGTCATTGGTTGAACATTTAAGTCATTTTCGTCCTCCTTAGGCTTATTCTCGTCCAATTAGGGTTTTTAACCGATCTTGTGCATCCAATAAGTGATTTTGTGTCATTGGTTGAACATTTAGGTCATTTTCGTCCTCCCTAGGCTTATTCTCGTCCAATTAGGGTTTTTCACCAGTCTTGTGCATCCAATAAGTAAATTTGTGTCATTGGTTGAACATTTAGGTCATTTTCATCCTCCCTAGGCTTATTCTCGTCCAATTAGGGTTTTTAACCAATCTTGTGCATCCAATAAGTACATTTGTGTCATTGGTTGAACATTTAGGTCATTTATGTCCTCCCAAGGCTTATTCTCGTCCAATTAGGGTTTTTAACCAATCTTGTGCATCCAATAAGTAAATTTGTGTCATTGGTTGAACATTTAGGTCATTTTCGTCCTCCCCAGGCTTATTCTCGTCCAATTAGGGTTTTTAACCAATCTTGTGCATCCAATAAGTACATTTGTGTCATTGGTTGAACATTTAGGTCATTTTCGTCCTCCCAAGGCTTATTCTCGTCCAATTAGCGTTTTTAATCAATCTTGTGCATCCAATACGTACATTTGTGTCGTTGGTTGAACATTTAGGTCATTTTCGTCCTCCCAAGGCTTATTCTCGTCCAATTAGGGTTTTTAACCAATCTTATGCATCCAATAAGTACATTTGTGTCCTTGGTTGAACAATTAGGTCATTTTCGTCCTCCCTAGGCTTATTCTCGTCCAATTAGGGTTTTTAACCAATCTTGTGCATCCAATAAGTACATTTGTGTCATTGGTTGAACATTTGGGTTATTTTTGTCCTCCCAAGGCTTATTCTCGACCAATTATGGTTTTTAACCAATCTTGTGCATCCAATAAGTACATTTGTGTCATTGGTTGAACATTTAAGTCATTTTCGTCCTCCCTAGGCTTATTCTCGTCCAATTAGAGTTTTTAACCAATCTTGTGCATCCAATAAGTTAATTTGTGTCATTGGTTGAACATTTAGGTCATTTTCGTCCTCCCTAGGCTTATTCTCGTCCAATTAGGGTTTTTACCCAATCTTGTGCATCCAATAAGTGATTTTGTGCCATTGGTTGAACATTTAGGTCATTTTCGTCCTCCCTAGGCTTATTCTCGTCCAATTAGGGTTTTTAACCAATCTTGTGCATCCAATAAGTACA
>JBBPBP010000285.1:0-21242 GCA_037974735.1 Cicer chorassanicum
GAAAATGACCTAAATGTTCAACCCATGACAGAAAATCACTTATATGATGCACAAGATTAGTTAAAAACCCTAATTGGACGAGAATAAGCCTTGGGAGGACGAAAATGACCTAAATGTACAACCAATGACACAAAATCACTTATTGGATGCACAAGATTGGTTAAAAACCCTAATTGGACGAGAATAAGCCTAAGGAGGATGAAAATGACCTAAATGTTCAACCAATGACACAAATTTACTTATAAGATGCACAAGATTAGTTAAAAACCCTAATTGGACAAGAATAAGCCTTGGGAGGACGAAAATGACCTAAATGTTCAACGAATGACAAAAATGTACTTATTGGATGCACAAGATTGGTTAAAAACCCTAATTGGACGAGAATAAGCCTAGGGAGGACGAAAATGACCTAAATGTTCAACCAGTGACACAAATGTACTTATTGGATGCCCAAGATTGGTTAAAACCCCTAATTGGACGAGAATAAGCCTAGGGAGGATGAAAACAACCTAAATGTTCAACCAATGACACAAATGTACTTATTGGATGCACAAGATTGGTTAAAAACGCTAATTGGACGAGAATAAGCCTAGGGAGGACGAAAATGACCTAAATGTTCAACCAATGACACAAAATCACTTATTGGATGTACAAGATTGGTTAAAAACCCTAATTGGATGAGAATAAGGCTATGGAGGACGAAAATGACTTAAATGTTCAACCAATGACACAAATGTACTTATTGGATGCACAAGATTGGTTAAAAACCCTAATTGGACGAGAATAAGCCTTGGGAGGACGAAAATGACCTAAATGTTCAACCAATGACACAAATTTACTTATTGGATGCACAAGATTGGTTAAAAACCCTAATTAGACGAGAATAAGCCTAGGGAGGATGAAAATGACCTAAATGTTCAACCAATGACACAAAATCACTTATTGGATACACAAGATTGGTTAAAAACCCTAATTGGACGAGAATAAGCCTTGGGAGGACGAAAATGACCTAAATGTTCAACCAATGACACAAATTTACTTATTGGATGCACAAGATTGGTTAAAAACCCTAATTGGACGAGAATAAGCCTTGGGAGGACGAAAATGACCTAATTGTTCAACCAATGACACAAAATCACTTATTGGATGCACAAGATTGGTTAAAACCCCTAATTGGACGAGAGTAAGCCTTGGGAGGGCGAAAATGACCTAAATGTTCAACCAATGACACAAAATCACTTATTGGATGCACAAGATTGGTTAAAACCCCTAATTGGACGAGAATAAGCCTTGGGAGGACGAAAATGACCTAAATGTTCAACCAATGACACAAAATCACTTATTGGATGCACAAGATTGGTTAAAAACCCTAATTGGACGAGAATAAGCCTAGGGAGGACGAAAATGACCTAAATGTTCAACCAATGACACAAATGTACTTATTGGATGCATAAGATTGGTTAAAAACCCTAATTGGACGAGAAAAAGCCTAGGGAGGATGAAAATGACCTAAATGTTCAACCAATGACACAAATGTACTTATTGGATGCACAAGATTGGTTAAAAACCCTAATTGGACGAGAATAAGCCTTGGGAGGGCGAAAATGACCTAAATGTTCAACCAATGAAACAAAATCACTTATTGGATGCACAAGATTGGTTAAAAACCCTAATTGGACGAGAATAAGCATTGGGAGGACGAAAATGACCTAAATGTTCAACCAATGACACAAATGTACTTGTTGGATGCACAAGATTGGTTAAAAACCCTAATTGGACGAGAATAAGCCTTGGGAGGACGAAAATGACCTAAATGTTCAACCAATGACACAAATTTACTTATTGGATGCACAAGATTGGTTAAAAACCCTAATTGGACGAGAATAAGCCTTGGGAGGACGAAAGTGACCTAAAAGTTTAACCAATGACACAAAATCACTTATTGGATGCACAAGACTGGTTAAAAACCCTTATTGGACGAGAATAAGCCTAGGGAGGACAAAAATGACCTAAATGTTCAACCAATGACACAAATGTACTTATTGAATGCACAAGATTGGTTAAAAACCCTAATTGGACGAGAATAAGCCTTGGGAGGACGAAAATGACCTAAATGTTCAACCAATGACACAAATTTACTTATTGGATGCACAAGATTGGTTAAAAACCCTAATTGGACGAGAATAAACCTTGGGAGGACGAAAGTGACCTAAATGTTCAACCAATGACACAAAATCACTTATTAGATGCACAAGATTGGTTAAAAACCCTAATTGGACGAGAATAAGCCTTGGGAGGACGAAAATGACCTAAATGTTCAACCAATGACACAAATTTACTTATTGGATGCACAAGATTGGTTAAAAACCCTAATTGGACGAGAATATGCCTTGGGAGGACGAAAATGACCTAAATGTTCAACCAATGACACAAATGTACTTATTGGATGCACAAGATTGGTTAAAAACCCTAATTGGACGAGATTAAGCCTTGGGAGGACGAAAATGTTCTAAATGTTCAACCAATGACACAAAATCACTTATTGGATGCACAAGATTGGTTAAAAACCCTAATTGGACGAGAATAAGCCTTGGGAGGACGAAAATGACCTAAATGTTCAACCAATGACACAAATGTACTTATTGGATGCACAAGATTGGTTAAAAACCCTAATTGGACGAGAATAAGCCTTGGGAGGACGAAAATGACCTAAATGATTAACCAATGACACAAAATCACTTATTGGATGCACAAGATTGGTTAAAAACCC
Organism: Cicer chorassanicum; assembly: GCA_037974735.1. Lineage (NCBI taxonomy): Eukaryota > Viridiplantae > Streptophyta > Magnoliopsida > Fabales > Fabaceae > Cicer > Cicer chorassanicum. Next base: position 2,771 of record JBBPBP010000285.1, read on the forward strand.
TAATTGGACGAGAATAAGCCTAGGGAGGACGAAAATGACCTAAATGTTCAACCAATGACACAAATGTACTTATTGGATGCACAAGATTGGTTAAAAACCTTAATCGGACGAGAATAAGCCTAGGGAGGACGAAAATGACCTAAATATTCAACCAATGACACAAAGGTACTTATTGGATGCACAAGATTGGTTAAAAACCCTAATTGAACGAGAATAAGCCTAGGGAGGACGAAAATGACCTAAATGTTCAACCAATGACACAAATGTACTTATTGGATGCACAAGATTGGTTAAAAACCCTAATTGGACGACAATAAGCCATGGGAGGACGAAAATTACCTAAATGTTCAACCAATGACACAAAATCACTTATTGGATGCACAAGATTGGTTAAAAACCCTAATTGGACGAGAATAAGCCTAGGGAGGACGAAAATGACCTAAATGTTCAACCAATGACACAAATGTACTTATTGGATGCAAAAGATTGGTTAAAAACCGTAATTGGACGAGAATAAGCCTTGGGAGGACGAAAATGACCTAAATGTCCAACCAATGACACAAATGTACTTATTGGATGCACAAGATTGGTTAAAAACCCTAATTGGACGAGAATAAGCCTTGGGAGGACGAAAATGACCTAAATGTTCAACCAATGACACAAATTTACTTATTGGATGCACAAGATTGGTTAAAAACCATAATTGGACGAGAATAAGCCTTGGGAGGACGAAAGTGACCTAAATGTTTAACCATTGACACAAAATCACTTATTGGATGCACAAGACTGGTTAAAAACCCTAATTGGACGAGAATAAGCCTAGGGAGGACGAAAATGACCTAAATGTTCAACCAATGACACAAAATCACTTATTGGATGCACAAGATTGGTTAAAAACCCTAATTGGACGAGAATAAGCCTAGGGAAGACGAAAATGACCTAAATATTCAACCATTGACACAAAATCACTTATTGGATGCACAAGATTGGTTCAAAACCCTAATTGGACGAGAATAAGCCTAGGGAGGACGAAAATGACCTAAATGTTCAACCAATGACACAAAATCACTTATTGGATGCACAAGATTGGTTAAAAACCCTAATTGGAGGATAATAAGCCTAGGGAGGACGAAAATGACCTAAATGTTATACCAATGACACAAAATCAATTATTGGATGCACAAGATTGGTTAAAAACCCTAATTGGAGGAGAATAAGCCTAGGGAGGACAAAAAATGACCTAAATGTTCAACCAATGACACAAAATCACTTATTGGATGCACAAGATTGTTTAAAAACCCTAATTGGACGAGAATAAGCCTTGGGAGTACGAAAATGACCTAAATGTTCAACCAATGACACAAATGTACGTATTGGATGCACAAGATTGGTTAAAAACCCTAATTGGACGAGAATAAGCCTTGGGAGGACGAAAATGACCTAAATGTTCAACCAATGACACAAATTTACTTATTGGATGCACAAGATTGGTTAAAAACCCTAATTGGACGAGAATAAGCATTGGGAGGACGAAAGTGACCTAAATGTTCAACCCATGACACACATGTACTTATTGGATGCACAAGACTGGTTAAAAACCCTAATTGGACGAGAATAAGCCTAGGGAGGACGAAAATGACCTAAATGTTCAACCAATGACACAAAATCACTTATTGGATGCACAAGATTGGTTAAAAACCCTAATTGGACGAGAATAAGCCTAGGGAGGACGAAAATGACCTAAATGTTCAACCAATGACACAAATGTACTTATTGGATGCACAAGATAAGTTAAAAACCCTAATTGGACGAGAATAAGCCTAGGGAGGACGAAAATGACCTAAATGTTCAACCAATGACACAAATGTACTTATTGGATGCACAAGATTGGTTAAAAACCCTAATTGGACGAGAATAAGCCTAGGGAGCAAGAAAATGACCTAAATGTTCAACCAATGACACAAAATCACTTATTGGATGCACAAGATTGGTTAAAAACCCTAATTGGACGAGAATAAGCCTTGGGAGGACGAAAATCACCTGAATGTTCAACCAATGACACAAAATCACTTATTGGATGCACAAGATTGGTTAAAAACCCTAATTGGACGAGAATAAGCCTAGGGAGGACGAAAATGACCTAAATGTTCAACCAATGACACAAATGTACTTATTGGATGCACAAGATTGGTTAAAAACCCTAATTGGACGAGAATAAGCCTTGGGAGGACGAAAATGACCTAAATGTTCAACCAATGGCACAAAGTCACTTATTGGATGCACAAGATTGGTTAAAAACCCTAATTGGACGAGAATAAGCCTAGGGAGGATGAAAATGACCTAAATGTTCAACCAATGACACAAATTTACTTATTGGATGCACAAGATTGGTTAAAAACCATAATTGGACGAGAATAAGCCTTGGGAGGACGAAAATGACCTAAATGTTCAACCAATGACACAAATGTACTTATTGGATGCACAAGATTGGTTAAAAACCATAATTGGACGAGAAAAAGCCTTGGGAGGACGAAAATGACCTAAATGTTCAACCAATGACACAAATGTACTTATTGGATGCACAAGATTGGTTAAAAACCATAATTGGACGAGAATAAGCCTTGGGAGGACGAAAATGACCAAAATGTTCAACCAATGACACAAATGTACTTATTGGATGCACAAGATTGGTTAAAAACCCTAATTGGACGAAAATAAGCCTTGGGAGGACGAAAATGACCTAAATGTTCAACCAATGACACAAATGTACTTATTCGATGCACAAGATTGGTTAAAAATCCTAATTGGACGAGAATAAGCCTTAGGAGGACGAAAATGACCTAAATGTTCAACCAATCACACAAAATCACTAATTGGATGCACAAGATTGGTTAAAAACCCTAGTTGGACGAGAATAAGCCTTGGGAGGACAAAAATGACCTAAATGTTCAAACAATGACACAAAATCACTTATTGGATGCACAAGATTGGTTAAAAACCCTAATTGGACGAGAATAAGCCTAGGGAGGACGAAAATGACCTAAATGTTCAACCAATGACACAAATTTACTTATTGGATGCACAAGATTGGTTAAAAACCCTAATTGGACGAGAATAAGCCTTTGGAGGACGAAAATGACCTAAATGTTCAACCAATGACACAAATGTACTTATTGGATGCACAAGATTGGTTAAAAACCCTAATTGGACGAGAATAAGCCTAGGGAGGATGAAAATGACCTAAATGTTCAACCAATGACACAAAAGTACTTATTGGATGCACAAGATTGGTTAAAAACCCTAATTGGACGAGAATAAGCCTAGGGAGGACGAAAATGACCTAAATGTTCAACCAATGACACAAATTTACTTATTGGATGCACAAGATTGGTTAAAAACCCTAATTGGACGAGAATAAGCCTTGGGAGGACGAAAATGACCTAAATGTTCAACCAATGACACAAAATCAGTTATTGGATGCACAAGATTGGTTAGAAACCCTAATTGGACGAGAATAAGCTTTGGTAGGACGAAAATGACCTAAATGTTCAACCAATGACACAAAATGACCTTTTGGATGCACAAGATTGGTTAAAAACCCTAATTGGACGAGAATAAGCCTTGGGAGGACGAAAATGACCTAAATGTTCAACCAATGACACAAATTTACTTATAAGATGCACAAGATTAGTTAAAAACCCTAATTGGACGAGAATAAGCCTTGGGAGGACGAAAATGACCTAAATGTTCAACGAATGACAAAAATGTACTTATTGGATGCACAAGATTGGTTAAAAACCCTAATTGGACGAGAATAAGCCTAGGGAGGACGAAAATGACCTAAATGTTCAACCAGTGACACAAATGTACTTATTGGATGCCCAAGATTGGTTAAAAACCCTAATTGGACGAGAATAAGCCTAGGGAGGATGAAAACAACCTAAATGTTCAACCAATGACACAAATGTACTTATTGGATGCACAAGATTGGTTAAAAACGCTAATTGGACGAGAATAAGCCTAGGGAGGACGAAAATGACCTAAATGTTCAACCAATGACACAAAATCACTTATTGGATGTACAAGATTGGTTAAAAATCCTAATTGGATGAGAATAAGGCTATGGAGGACGAAAATGACTTAAATGTTCAACCAATGACACAAATGTACTTATTGGATGCACAAGATTGGTTAAAAACCCTAATTGGACGAGAATAAGCCTTGGGAGGACGAAAATGACCTAAATGTTCAACCAATGACACAAATTTACTTATTGGATGCACAAGATTGGTTAAAAACCCTAATTAGACGAGAATAAGCCTAGGGAGGATGAAAATGACCTAAATGTTCAACCAATGACACAAAATCACTTATTGGATACACAAGATTGGTTAAAAACCCTAATTGGACGAGAATAAGCCTTGGGAGGACGAAAATGACCTAAATGTTCAACCAATGACACAAATTTACTTATTGGATGCACAAGATTGGTTAAAAACCCTAATTGGACGAGAATAAGCCTTGGGAGGACGAAAATGACCTAATTGTTCAACCAATGACACAAAATCACTTATTGGATGCACAAGATTGGTTAAAACCCCTAATTGGACGAGAGTAAGCCTTGGGAGGGCGAAAATGACCTAAATGTTCAACCAATGACACAAAATCACTTATTGGATGCACAAGATTGGTTAAAACCCCTAATTGGACGAGAATAAGCCTTGGGAGGACGAAAATGACCTAAATGTTCAACCAATGACACAAAATCACTTATTGGATGCACAAGATTGGTTAAAAACCCTAATTGGACGAGAATAAGCCTAGGGAGGACGAAAATGACCTAAATGTTCAACCAATGACACAAATGTACTTATTGGATGCATAAGATTGGTTAAAAACCCTAATTGGACGAGAAAAAGCCTAGGGAGGATGAAAATGACCTAAATGTTCAACCAATGACACAAATGTACTTATTGGATGCACAAGATTGGTTAAAAACCCTAATTGGACGAGAATAAGCCTTGGGAGGGCGAAAATGACCTAAATGTTCAACCAATGAAACAAAATCACTTATTGGATGCACAAGATTGGTTAAAAACCCTAATTGGACGAGAATAAGCATTGGGAGGACGAAAATGACCTAAATGTTCAACCAATGACACAAATGTACTTGTTGGATGCACAAGATTGGTTAAAAACCCTAATTGGACGAGAATAAGCCTTGGGAGGACGAAAATGACCTAAATGTTCAACCAATGACACAAATTTACTTATTGGATGCACAAGATTGGTTAAAAACCCTAATTGGACGAGAATAAGCCTTGGGAGGACGAAAGTGACCTAAAAGTTTAACCAATGACACAAAATCACTTATTGGATGCACAAGACTGGTTAAAAACCCTTATTGGACGAGAATAAGCCTAGGGAGGACAAAAATGACCTAAATGTTCAACCAATGACACAAATGTACTTATTGAATGCACAAGATTGGTTAAAAACCCTAATTGGACGAGAATAAGCCTTGGGAGGACGAAAATGACCTAAATGTTCAACCAATGACACAAATTTACTTATTGGATGCACAAGATTGGTTAAAAACCCTAATTGGACGAGAATAAACCTTGGGAGGACGAAAGTGACCTAAATGTTCAACCAATGACACAAAATCACTTATTAGATGCACAAGATTGGTTAAAAACCCTAATTGGACGAGAATAAGCCTTGGGAGGACGAAAATGACCTAAATGTTCAACCAATGACACAAAAGTACTTATTGGATGCACAAGATTGGTTAAAAACCCTAATTGGACGAGAATAACCCTTGGGAGGACGAAAATGACCTAAATGTTCAACCAATGACACAAAATCACTTATTGGATGCACAAGATTGGTTAAAAACCCTAATTGGACGAGAATAAGCCTTGGGAGGACGAAAATGACCTAAATGTTCAACCAATGACACAAATTTACTTATTGGATGCACAAGATTGGTTAAAAACCCTAATTGGACGAGAATAAGACTTGGGAGGACGAAAATGACCTAAATGTTCAACCAATGACACAAAATCACTTATTGGATGCACAAGATTGGTTAAAAACCCTAATTGGACGAGAATAAGCCTCGGGAGGACGAAAATGACCTAAATGTTCAACCAATGACACAAATTTACTTATTGGATGCACAAGATTGGTTAAAAACCCTAATTGGACGAGAATAAGCCTTGGGAGGACGAAAATGACCTAAATGTTCAACCAATGGCACAAAGTCACTTATTGGATGCACAAGATTGGTTAAAAACCCTAATTGGACGAGAATAAGCCTAGGGAGGACGAAAATGACCTAAATGTTCAACCAATGACACAAATTTACTTATTGGATGCACAAGATTGGTTAAAAACCCTAATTGGACGAGAATAAGCCTTGGGAGGACGAAAATGAACTAAATGTTCAACCAATGACACAAATGTACTTATTGGATGCACAAGATTGGTTAAAAACCCTAATTGGACGAGAATAAGCCTTTGGAGGAAGAAAATGACCTAAATGTTCAACCAATGACACAAAATCACTTATTGGATGCACAAGATTGGTTAAAAACCCTAATTGGACGAGAATAAGCCTAGGGAGGACGAAAATGACCTAAATGTTCAACCAATGACACAAATGTACTTATTGGATGCACAAGATTGGTTAAAAACCCTAATTGGATGAGAATACGCCTACGAAGGACGAAAATGACCTAAATGTTCAACCAATGACACAAAATCACTTATTGGATGCACAAGATTGGTTAAAAACCCTAATTGGACGAAAATAAGCCTCGGGAGGACGAAAATGACCTAAATGTTCAACCAATGACACAAATGTACTTATTGGATGCACAAGATTGGTTAAAAACCCTAATTGGATATGAATAAGCCTTTTGAGGACGAAAATGACCTAAATGATCAACCAATGACACAAAATCACTTATTGGATACACAAGATTGGTTAAAAACCCTAATTCGACGAGAATAAGCCAAGGGAGGACGAAAATGATCTTAATGTTCAACCAATGACACAAATGTACTTATTGGATGCACAAGATTTGCTAAAAACCCTAATTGGATGAGAATACGCCTAGGGAGGACGAAAATGACCTAAATGTTCAACCAATGACACAAAATCACTTATTGGATGCACAAGATTGGTTAAAAACCCTAATTGGACGAGAATAAGCCTAGGGAGGACGAAAATGACCTAAATGTTCAACCAATGACATAAATGTACTTATTGGATGCACAAGATTGGTTAAAAACCCTAATTGGACAAGAATAAGCCTAAGGAGGACGAAAATGACCTAAATGTTCAACCAATGACACAAATGTACTTATTGGATGCACAAGATTGGTTAAAAACCCTAATTGGACGAGAATAAGCCTTGGGAGGACAAAATGACCTAAATGTTCAACCAATGACACAAATGTACTTATTGGATGCACAAGATTGGTTAAAAACCATAATTGGACGAGATTAAGCCTTGGGAGGAAGAAAATGACCTAAATGTTCAACCAATGACACAAAATCACTTATTGGATGCACAAGATTGGTTAAAAACCCTAATTGGACGAGAATAAGCCTAGGGAGGACGAAAATGACCTAAATGTTCAACCAATGACACAAATGTACTTATTGGATGCACAAGATTGGTTAAAAACCCTAATTGGACGAGAATAAGCCTTAGGAGGACGAAAATGACCTAAATATTCAAACAATGACACAAATGTACTTATTGGATGCAAAAGATTGGTTAAAAACCCTAATTGGACGAGAATAAGCCTTGGGAGGACGAAAATGACCTAAATGTTCAACCAATGACACAAATGTACTTATTGGATGCACAAGATTGGTTAAAAACCCTAATTGGACGAGAATAAGCCTTGGGAGGAAGAAAATGACCTAAATGTTCAACCAATGACACAAAATCACTTATTGGATGCCCAAGATTGGTTAAAAACCCTAATTGGACGAGAATAAGCCTTGGGAGGACGAAAATGACCTAAATGTTCAACCAATGACACAAATGTACTTATTGGATGCACAAGATTGGTTAAAAACCCTAATTGGACGAGAATAAGCCTTGGGAGGATCAAAATGACCTAAATGTTCAACCAATGACACAAAATCACTTATTGGATGCACAAGATTGGTTAAAAACCCTAATTGGACGAGAATAAGCCTAGGGAGGACGAAAATGACCTAAATGTTCAACCAATGACACAAATGTACTTATTGGATGCACAAGATTGGTTAAAAACCCTAATTGGACGAGAATAAGCCTTGGGAGGACGAGAATGACCTAAATGTTCAACCAATGGCACAAAGTCACTTATTGGATGCACAAGATTGGTTAAAAACCCTAATTGGACGAGAATAAGCCTAGGGAGGATGAAAATGACCTAAATGTTCAACCAATGACACAAATTTACTTATTGGATGCACAAGATTCGTTAAAAACCATAATTGGACGAGAATAAGCCTTGGGAGGACGAAAATGACCTAAATGTTCAACCAATGACACAAAATCAGTTATTGGATGCACAAGATTGGTTAGAAACCCTAATTGGACGAGAATAAGCTTTGGTAGGACGAAAATGACCAAAATGTTCAACCAATGACACAAAATAACTTGTTGGATGCACAAGATTGGTTAAAAACCCTAATTGGACGAGAATAAGCCTTGGGAGGAGGAAAATGACCTAAATGTTCAACCAATGACACAAATTTACTTATTGGATGCACAAGATTAGTTAAAAACCCTAATTGGACGAGAATAAGCCTTGGGAGGACGAAAGTGACCTAAATGTTCAACCAATGACACAAAATCACTTATTGGATGCACAAGACTGGATAAAAACCCTAATTGGACGAGAATACGCCTAGGGAGGACGAAAATGACCTAAATGTTCAACCAATGACACAAAATCACTTATTGGATGCACAAGATTGGTTAAAAACCCTAATTGGACGAGAATAAGCCTAGGGAGGACGAAAATGACCTAAATGTTCAACCAATGACACAAATTTACTTATTAAATGCACAAGATTGGTTAAAAACCCTAATTGGACGAGAATAAGCCTTGGGAGGACGAAAATGACCTAAATGTTCAACCTATGACACAAATTTACTTATTGGATGCACAAGATTGGTTAAAAACCCTAATTAGACGAGAATAAGCCTAGGGAGGATGAAAATGACCTAAATGTTCAACCAATGACACAAAATCACTTATTGGATACACAAGATTGGTTAAAAACCCTAATTGGACGAGAATAAGCCTTGGGAGGACAAAAATGACCTAAATGTTCAACCAATTACACACATGTACTTATTGGATGCACAAGATTTGTTAAAAACCCTAATTGGACGAGAAAAAGCCTTGGGAGGACGAAAATGACCTAAATGTTCAACCAATGACACAAATTTACTTATTGGATGCACAAGATTGGTTAAAAACCCTAATTGGACGAGAATAAGCCTTGGGAGGACGAAAATGACCTAAATGTTCAACCAATGGCACAAAGTCACTTATTGGATGCACAAGATTGGTTAAAAACCCTAATTGGACGAGAATAAGCCTAGGGAGGACGAAAATGACCTAAATGTTCAACCAATGACACAAATGTACTTATTGGATGCACAAGATTGGTTAAAAACCCTAATTGGACGAGAATAAGCCTTGGTAGGACAAAAATGACCTAAATGTTCAACCAATGACACAAAATAACTTGTTGGATGCACAAGACTGGTTAAAAACCCTAATTGGACGAGAATAAGCCTTGGGAGGACGAAATTGACCTAAATGTTCAACCAATGACACAAAACCCCTTATTGGATGCACAAGACAGGTTAAAAACCCTAATTGGACGAGAATAAGCCTAGGGAGGACGAAAATGACCTAAATGTTCAACCAATGACACAAATGTACTTATTGGATGCACAAGATTGGTTAAAAACCCTAATTGGACGAGAATAAGCCTAGGGAGGACGAAAATGACCTAAATGTTCAACCAATGACACAAATGTACTTATTGGATGCACAAGATTGGTTAAAAACCCTAATTGGACGAGAATAAGCCTTGGTAGGACGAAAATGACCTAAATGTTCAACCAATGACACAAAATCACTTGTTGGATGCACAAGATTGGTTAAAAACCCTAATTGGACGAGAATAAGCCTTGGGAGGACGAAAATGACCTAAATGTTCAACCAATGACACAAATGTACTTATCGGATGCACAAGATTGGTTAAAAACCCTAATTGGACGAGAATAAGCCTTGGGAGGACGAAAATGACCTAAATGTTCAACCAATTACACAAATGTACTTATTGGATGCACAAGATTGGTTAAAAACCCTAATTGGATGAGAATAAGCGTTGGGAAGACTAAAATGACCTAAATGTTCAATCAATGACACAAATGTACTTATTGGATGCACAAGATTGGTTAAAAACCCTAATTGGACGAGAATAAGCCTTGGGAGGACGAAAATGACCTAAATGTTCAACCAATGACACAAAATCACTTATTGGATGCACAAGATTGGTTAAAAACCCTAATTGGACGAGAATAAACCTTGGGAGGACGAAAATGACCTAAATGTTCAACCAATGACACAAATGTACTTATTGGATGCACAAGATTGGTTAAAAACCCTAATTGGACGAGAATAAGCATAGGGAGGACGAAAATGACCTAAATGTTCAACCAATGACACAAAATCACTTATTCGATGCACAAGATTGGTTAAAAACCCGAAATGGACGAGAATAAGCCAAGGGAGGACGAAAATGACCTAAATGTTCAACCAATGACACAAATGTACTTATTGGATGCACAAGATTGGTTAAAAACCCTAATTGGACGAGAATAAGCCTAGGGAGGACGAAAATGACCTAAATGTTCAACCAATGACACAAATGTACTTATTGGATGCACAAGATTGGTTAAAAACCCTAATTGGACGAGAATAAGCCTTGGGAGGACGAAAATGACCTAAATGTTCGACAAATGGCACAAAATCACTTATTGGATGCACAAGATTGGTTAAAAACCCTAATTGGACGAGAATAAGCCTAGGGAGGACGAAAATGACCTAAATGTTCAACCAATGACACAAATGTACTTATTGGATGCACAAGATTGGTTAAAAACCCTAATTGGACGAGAATAAGCCTAGGGAGGATGCAAACAACCTAAATGTTCAACCAATGACACAAATGTACTTATTGGATGCACAAGATTGGTTAAAAACCCTAATTGGACGAGAATAATCCTTGGGAGGACGAAAATGACCTAAATGTTCAACCTATGACACAAATTTACTTATTGGATGCACAAGATTGGTTAAAAACCCTAATTAGACGAGAATAAGCCTAGGGAGGATGAAAATGACCTAAATGTTCAACCAATGACACAAAATCACTTATTGGATACACAAGATTGGTTAAAAACCCTAATCGGACGAGAATAAGCCTACGGAGGATGAAAATGACCTAAATGTTCAACCAATGACACAAAATCACTTATTGGATGCACAAGATTGGTTAAAAACCATAATTGGACGAGAATAAGCCTTGGGAGGACGAAAATGACCTAAATGTTCAACCAATGACGCAAAATCAGTTATTGGATGCACAAGATTGGTTAGAAACCCTAATTGGACGAGAAAAAGCTTTCGTAGGACAAAAATGACCTAAATGTTCAACCAATGACACAAAATAACTTGTTGGATGCACAAGATTGGTTAAAAACCCTAATTGGACAAGAATAAGCCTTGGGAGGACGAAAATGACCTAAATGTTCAACCAATGACACAAATTTACTTATAAGATGCACAAGATTAGTTAAAAACCCTAATTGGACGAGAATAAGCCTTGGGAGGACGAAAGTGACCTAAATGTTCAACCAATGACACAAAATCACTTATTGGATGCACAAGACTGGTTAAAAACCCTAATTGGACGAGAATACGCCTAGGGAGGACGATAATGACCTAAATGTTCAACCAATGACACAAAATCACTTATTGGATGCACAAGATTGGTTAAAAACCCTAATTGGACGAGAATAAGCCTAGGGAGGACGAAAATGACCTAAATGTTCAACCAATGACACAAATGTACTTATTGGATGCACAAGATTGGTTAAAAACCCTAATTGGACGAGAATAAGCCTAGGGAGGACGAAAATGACCTAATTATTCAACCAATGACACAAAATCACTTATTGGATGCACAAGATTGGTTAAAAACCCTAATTGGACGAGAATAAGCCTAGGGAGGACGAAAATGACCTAAATGTTCAACCAATGACACAAATGTACTTATTGGATGCACAAGATTGGTTAAAAACCCTAATTGGACGAGAATAAGCCTTGGGAGGACGAAAATGACCTAAATGTTCAACCAACGGCACAAAGTCACTTATTGGATGCACAAGATTGGTTAAAAACCCTAATTGGACGAGAATAAGCCTAGGGAGGATGAAAATGACCTAAATGTTCAACCAATGACACAAATTTACTTATTGGATGCACAAGATTCGTTAAAAACCATAATTGGACGAGAATAAGCCTTGGGAGGACGAAAATGACCTAAATGTTCAACCAATGACACAAATGTACTTATTGGATGCACAAGATTGGTTAAAAACCCTAATTGGACGAGAATAAGCCTAGGGAGGACTAAAATGACCTAAATGTTCAACCAACGACACAAAATCACTTATTGGATGCACAATATTGGTTAAAAATCCTAATTGGACAAGAATAAGCCTAGGGAGGACGAAAATGACCTAAATGTTCAACTAATCACTTATTGGATGCACAAGATTGGTTAAAAACCCTAATTGGATGAAAATAAGCCTAGGCAGGACGAAAATGACCTAACTGTTCAACCAATGACACAAATGTACTTATTGGATGCACAAGATTGGTTAAAAACCCTAATTGGACGAGAATAAGCCTTGGGAGGACGAAAATGACCTAAATGTTCAACCAATGACACAAAATCACTTATTGGATGCACAAGATTGGTTAAAAACCCTAATTGGACGAGAATAAGCCTTGGGTAGACGAAAATGACCTAAATGTTCAACCAATGACACAAAATCACTTATTGGATGCACAAGATTGGTTAAAAACCCTAATTGGACGAGAATAAGCCTAGGGAGGACGAAAATGACCTAAATGTTCAACCAATGACACAAATGTAGTTATTGGATGCACCAGATTGGTTAAAAACCCTAATTTGACGAGAATAAGCCTAGGGAGGGCGAAAATGACCTAAATGTTCAACCAATGACACAAATGTACTTATTGGATGCACAAGATTGGTTAAAAACCCTAATTGGACGAGAATAAGCCTTGGGAGGACGAAAATGACCTAAATGTTCAACCAATGACACAAAATCACTTATTGGATGCACAAGATTGGTTAAAAACCCTAATTAGACGAGAATAAGCCTTGGAAGGACGAAAATGACCTAAATGTTCAACCAATGACACAAATGTACTTATTGGATGCACAAGATTGGTTAAAAACCCTAATTGGACGAGAATAAGCCTTGGGAGGACGAAAATGACCTAAATGTTCAACCAACGACACAAAATCACTTATTGGATGCAAAAGATTGGTTAAAAACCCTAATTGAACGAGAATAAGCCTTGGGAGGACGAAAATGACCTAAATGTTCAACCAATGACACAAATGTACTTATTGGATGCACAAGATTGGTTAAAAACCCTAATTGGACGAGAATAAGCATTGGGAGGACGAAAATGATCTAAATGTTCAACCAATGACACAAAATCACTTATTGGATGCACAACATTGGTTAAAAACCCTAATTGGTTGAGAATAAGCATTGGGAGGACGAAAATGACCTAAATGTTCAACCAATGACACAAAATCAATTATTGGATGCACAAGATTGGTTAAAACCCTAATTGGACGAGAATAAGCATTGGGAGGAAGAAAATAACCTAAATGTTCAACCAATGACACAAATGTACTTATTGGATGCACAAGATTGGTTAAAAACCCTAATTGGACGAGAATAAGCCTAGGGAGGACGAAAATGACCTAAATGTTCAACCAATGACACAAATGTACTTATTGGATGCACAAGATTGGTTAAAACCCCTAATTGGACGAGAAAAAGCCTAGGGAGAACGAAAATGACCTAAATGTTCAACCAATGACACAAATGTACTAATTGGATGCACAAGATTGGTTAAAAACCCTAATTGGACGAGAATAAGCCTAGGGAGGACGAAAATAACCTAAATGTTCAACCCATGACACAAATGTACTTATTGGATGCACAAGATTGGTTAAAACCCCTAATTGGAAGAGAATAAGCATTGGGTGGACGAAAATGACCTAAATGTTCAACCAATGACACAAATGTACTTATTGGATGCACAAGATTGGTTAAAAACCCTAATTGGACGAGAATAAGCCTAGGGAGGACGAAAATGACCTAAATGTTCAACCAATGACACAAATGTACTTATTGGATGCACAAGATTGGTTAAAACCCCTAATTGGACGAGAAAAAAGCCTAGGGAGGACGAAAATGACCTAAATTTTCAACCAATGACACAAATGTACTTATTGGATGCACAAGATTGGTTAAAAACCCTAATTGGACGAGAATAAGCCTTGGGAGGACGAAAATGACCTAAATGTTCAACCAATGACACAAAATCACTTATTGGATGCACAAGATTGGTTAAAAACCCTAATTGGACGAGAATAAGCCTAGGGAGGACGAAAATGACCTAAATGTTCAACCAATGACACAAAATCACTTATTGGATGCACAAGATTGGTTAAAAACCCTAATTGGACGAGAATAAGCTTTTGGAGGACATAAAGGACCTAAATGTTCAACCAATGACACAAATGTACTTATTGGATGCACAAGATTGGTTAAAAACCCTAATTGGACGAGAATAAGCCTTGGGAGGACGAAAATGACCTAAATGTTCAACCAATGACACAAAATCACTTATTGGATGCACAAGATTGGTTAAAAACCCTAATTGGACGAGAATAAGCCTAGGGAAGACGTAAATGACCTAAATGTTCAACCAATGACACAAATGTACTTATTGGAAGCACAAGATTGGTTAAAAACCCTAATTGGACGAGAATAAGCCTAAGGAGGACGTAAATGACCTAAATGTTCAACCAATGACACAAATGTACTTATTGGATGCACAAGATTGGTTAAAAACCCTAATTGGACGAGAATAAGCCTTGGGAGGACGAAAATGACCTAAATGTTCAACCAATGACACAAAATCACTTATTGGATGCACAAGATTGGTTAAAACCCCTAATTGGACGAGAATAAGCCTTGGGAGGACGAATATGACGTAAATGTTCAACCAATGACACAAAATCACTTATTGGATGCACAAGATTGGTTAAAAACCCTAATTGGACGAGAATAAGCCGTGGGAGGACGAAAATGACCTAAATTTTCAACCAATGACACAAATGTACTTATTGGATGCACAAGATTGGTTAAAAACCCTAATTGGACGAGAATAAGCCCAGGGAGGACGAAAATGACCTAAATGTTCAACCAATGACACAAATGTACTTATTGGATGCACAAGATTGGTTAAAAACCCTAATTGGACGAGAATAAGCCTTGGGAGGACGAAAATGACCTAAATGTTCAACCAATGACACAAAATCACTTATTGGATGCACAATATTGGAGAAAAACCCTAATTGGATGAGAATAAGCCTTGGGAGGACGAAAATGACCTAAATGTTCAACCAATGACACAAAATCACTTATTGGATGCACAAGATTGGTTAAAAATTGTAATTGGTCGAGAATAAGCCTTAGGAGGACGAAAATGACCTAAATGTTCAACCAATGACACAAATGTACTTATTGGATGCACAAGATTGGTTAAAAACCCTAATTGGACGAGAATAAGCCTTGGGAGGACGAAAATGACCTAAATGTTCAACCAATGACACAAATGTACTTATTGGATGCACAAGATTGGTTAAAAACCCTAATTGGACGAGAATAAGCCTTGGGAGGACGAAAATGACCTAAATGTTCAACCAACGACACAAATGTACTTATTGGATGCACAAGATTGGTTAAAAACCCAAATTGGACGAGAATAAGCCTTGGGAGGACGAAAATGACCTAAATGTTCAACCAATGACACAAATGTACTTATTGGATGCACAAGATTGGTTAAAAACCCTAATTGGACGAGAATAAGCCTTGGGAGGACGAAAATGACCTAAATGTTCAACCAATGACACAAATGTAGTTATTGGATGCACAAGATGGGTGAAAAACCCTAATTGGACGAGAATAAGCCTAGGGAGGACGAAAATGACCAAAATGTTCAATCAATGACTCAAAATCACTTATTGGATGCACAAGATTGGTTAAAAACCCTAATTGGACGAGAATAAGCCTTGGTAGGACGAAAATGACCTAAATGTTCAACCAATGACACAAAATCACTTATTGGATGCACAAGATTGGTTAAAAACCCTAATTGGACGAGAATAAGCCTAGGGAGGACGAAAATGACCTAAATGTTCAACCAATGACACAAATGTTCTTATTGGATGCACAAGATTGGTTAAAAACCCTAATTGGACGAGAATAAGACTAGGGAGGACGAAAATGACCTAATTGTTCAACCAATGACACAAAATCACTTATTGGATGCACAAGATTGGTTAAAAACCCTAATTGGACGAGAATAAGACTAGGGAGGACGAAAATGACCTAAATGTTCAACCAATGAAACAAAATCACTTATTGGATGCACAATATTGGTTAAAAACCCTAATTGGACGAGAATAAGCCTTGGGAGGACGAAAATGACCTAAATGTTCAACCAATGACACAAAATCACTTATTGGATGCATAAGATTGGTTATAAACCCTAATTGGCAAAGAATAAGCCTTGGGAGTACGAAAATGACCTAAATGTTCAACAAATGACACAAATTCACTTATTCGATGCACAAGATTGGTTAAAAACCCTAATTGGACGAGAATTAGCCTTGGGAGGACGAAAATGACCTAAATGTTTAACCAATGAAACAAAATCACTTATTGGATGCACAAGATTGGTTAAAAACCCTAATTGGACGAGAATAAGCCTAGGGAGGACGAAAATGACCTAAATGTTCAACCAATGACACAAATGTACTTATTGGATGCACAAGATTGGTTAAAAACCCTAATTGGACGAGAATAAGACTAGGGAGGACGAAAATGACCTAATTGTTCAACCAATGACACAAAATCACTTATTGGATGCACAAGATTGGTTAAAAACTCTAATTGGACGAGAATAAGACTAGGGATGACGAAAATGACCTAAATGTTCAACCAATGAAACAAAATCACTTATTGGATGCACAAGATTGGTTAAAAACCCTAATTGCACGAGAATAAGCCTTGGGAGGACGAAAATTACCTAAATGTTCAACCAATGACACAAAATCACTTATTGGATGCACAAGATTGGTTAAAAACCCTAATTGGACGAGAATAAGCCTCGGGAGGACGAAAATGACCTAAATGTTCAACCAATGACACAAATGTACTTATTGGATGCACAAGATTGGTTAAAAACCCTAATTGGACGAGAATAAGCCTTGGGAGGATGAAAATGACCTAAATGTTCAACCAATGGCACAAAGTCACTTATTGGATGCACAAGATTGGTTAAAAACCCTAATTGGACGAGAATAAGCCTAGGGAGGATGAAAATGACCTAAATGTTCAACCAATGACACAAAATCACTTATTGGATGCACAAGATTGGTTAAAAACCATAATTGGACGAGAATAAGCCTTGGGAGGACGAAAATGACCTAAATGTTCAACCAATGACGCAAAATCAGTTATTGGATGCACAAGATTGGTTAGAAACCCTAATTGGACGAGAAAAAGCTTTCGTAGGACAAAACTGACCTAAATGTTCAACCAATGACACAAAATAACTTGTTGGATGCACAAGATTGGTTAAAAACCCTAATTGGACAAGAATAAGCCTTGGGAGGACGAAAATGACCTAAATGTTCAACCAATGACACAAATTTACTTATAAGATGCACAAGATTAGTTAAAAACCCTAATTGGACGAGAATAAGCCTAGGGAGGACGGAAATGACCTAAATGTTCAACCAATGACACAAAATCACTTGTTGGATGTACAAGATTGGTTAAAAACCCTAATTGGATGAGAATAAGCCTATGGAGGACGAAAATGACTTAAATGTTCAACCAATGACACAAATGTACTTATTGGATGCACAAGATTGGTTAAAAACCCTAATTGGACGAGAATAAGCCTTGGGAGGACGAAAATGACCTAAATGTTCAACCAATGACACAAAATCACTTATTGGATGCAC
>JBBPBP010000286.1:18003-56318 GCA_037974735.1 Cicer chorassanicum
AAGGCTTATTCTCATCCAATTAGGGTTTTTAACCAATCTTGTGCTTCCAATAAGTGATTTTGTGTCATTGGTTGAACATTTAGGTCATTTTCGTCCTCCCAAGGCTTATTCTCGTCCAATTAGGGTTTTTAACCAATCTTGTGCATCCAATAAGTACATTTGTGTAATTGGTTGAACATTTAGGTCATTTTCGTCCTCCCTAGGCTTATTCTCGTCCAATTAGGGTTTTTAACCAATCTTGTGCATTTAATAAGTGATTTTGTGTCATTGGTTGAACATTTAGGTCATTTTCGTTCTCCCAAGGCTTATTCTCGTCCAATTAGGGTTTTTAACCAATATTGTGCATCCAATAAGTGATTTTGTGTCATTGGTTGAACATTTAGGTCATTTTCTCCTCCCTAGGGTTATTCTCGTCCAATTAGGGTTTTTAACCGATCTTGTGCATCCAATAAGTAAATTTGTGTCATAGGTTGAACATTTAGGTCATTTTCGTCCTTCCAAGGCTTATTCTCGTCCAATTAGGGTTTTTAACCAATCTTGTGCATCCAATAAGTACATTTGTGTCATTGGTTGAACATTTAGGTCATTTTCGTCCTCCCTAGGCTTATTCTCGTCCAATTAGGGTTTTTAACCAATCTTGTGCATCCAATAAGTACATTTGTGTCATTGGTTGAACATTTAGGTCATTTTCGTCCTCCCAATCCTTATTCTCGTCCAATTAGGGTTTTTAACCAATCTTGTGCATCCAATAAGTGATTTTGTGTCATTGGTTCAACATTTAGATCATTTTCGTCCTCCCAATGCTTATTCTCGTCCAATTAGGGGTTGTAACCAATCTTGTGCATCCAATAAGTACATTTGTGTCATTGGTTGAACATTTAGGTCATTTTCGTCCTCCCTAGGCTTATTCTCGTCCAATTAGGGTTTTTAACCAATCTTGTGCATCCAATAAGTACATTTGTGTCATTGGTTGAACATTTAGGTCATTTTCGTCCTCCCTAGTCTTATTCTCGTCCAATTAGGGTTTTAACAAATCTTGTGCATCCAATAAGTACATTTGTGTCATTGCTTGAACATTTAGGTCATTTTCGTCCACTTTAGTCTTATTATCGTCCAATTAGGGTTTTTAACCAATCTTGTGCATCCAATAAGTACATTTGTGTCATTGGTTGAACATTTAGGTCATTTTCGTCCTCCCTAGGCTTATTCTCGTCCAATTAGGGTTTTTAACCAATCTTGTGCATCCAATAAGTACATTTGTGTCATTGGTTGAACATTTAGGTCATTTTCGTTCTCCAAAGGCTTATTTTCGTCCAATTAGGGTTTTTAACCAATCTTGTGCATCCAATAAGTATATTTGTGTCATTGGTTGAACATTTAGGTCATTTTCGTCCTCCCAAGGCTTATTCTCGTCCAATTAGGGTTTTTAACCAATCTTGTGCATCCAATAAGTACATTTGTGTCATTGGTTAAACATTTAGGTCATTTATGTCCTCCCTAGACTTATTCTCGTCCAATTAGGGTTTTTAACCAATCTTGTGCATCCAATAAGTACATTTGTGTCATTGGTTGAACATTTAGGTCATTTTCGTCCTCCCTAGGCTTATTCTCGTCCAATTAGGGTTTTTAACCAATCTTGTGCATCCAATAAGTGATTTTGTGCCATTTGTCGAACATTTAGGTCATTTTCGTCCTCCCAAGGCTTATTCTCGTCCAATTAGGGTTTTTAACCAATCTTGTGCATCCAATAAGTACATTTGTGTCATTGGTTGAACATTTAGGTCATTTTCGTCCTCCCTAGGCTTATTCTCGTCCAATTAGGGTTTTTAACCAATCTTGTGCATCCAATAAGTACATTTGTGTCATTGGTTGAACATTTAGGTCATTTTCGTCCTCCCTAGGCTTATTCTTATCCTATTAGGGTTTTTAACCAATCTTGTGCATTCAATAAGTACATTTGTGTCATTGGTTGAACATTTAGGTCATTTTCGTCCTCCCTAGGCTTATTCTCGTCCAATTAGGGTTTTTAACCAATCTTGTGCATCCAATAAGTACATTTGTGTCATTGGTTGAACATTTAGGTCATTTTCGTCCTTACAAGGCTTATTCTCGTCCAATTAGGGTTTTTAACCAATCTTGTGCATCCAATATGTGATTTTGTGTCATTGGTTGAACATTTCGGTCATTTTTGTCATCCCAAGGCTTATTCTCGTCCAATTAGGGTTTTTAACCAATCTTGTGCATCCAATAAATACATTTGTGTCATTGGTTGAACAATTAGGTCATTTTCGTCCTCCCAAGGCATATTCTCGTCCAATTAGGGTTTTTAACCAATCTTGTGCATCCAATAAGTACATTTGTGTCATTGGTTGAACATTTAGGTCATTTTCGTCCTCCCAAGGCTTATTCTCATCCAATTAGGGTTTTTAACCAATCTTGTGCATCCAATAAGTGATTTTGTGTCATTGGTTGAACATTTAGGACATTTTCGTCCTCCAAAGCCTTATTCTCGTCCAATTAGGGTTTTTAACCAATCTTGTGCATCCAATAAGTACATTTGTGTCATTGGTTGAACATTTAGGTCATTTTCGTCCTCCCAAGGCTTATTCTCGTCCAATTAGGGTTTTTAACCAATCTTGTGCATCCAATAAGTACATTTGTGTCATTGGTCGAACATTGAGGTCATTTTCGTCCTCCCAAGGCTTATTCTCGTCCAATTAGGGTTTTTAACCAATCTTGTGCATCCAATAAGTACATTTGTGTCATTGGTTGAACATTTAGGTCATTTTCGTCCTCCCAAGGCTTATTCTCGTCCAATTAGGGTTTTTAACCAATCTTGTGCATCCAATAAGTGATTTTGTGTCAATGGTTGAACATCTAGGTCATTTTCGTCCTCCCAAGGCTTATTCTCGTCCAATTAGGGTTTTTAACCAATCTTGTGCATCCAATAAGTACATTTGTGTCATTGGTTGAACATTTAGGTCATTTTCGTCCTCCCTAGGCTTATTCTCGTCCAATTAGGGTTTTTAACCAATCTTGTGCATCCAATAAGTACATTTGTGTCATTGGTTGAGCATTTAGGTCATTTTCGTCCTCCCTAGATTTATTCTCGTCCACTTAGGGTTTTTAACCAATCTTGTGCATCCAATAAGTACATTTGTGTCATTGGTTGAACATTTAGGTCATTTTCGTCCTCCCAAGGCTTATTCTCGTCCAATTAGGGTTTTTAACCAATCTTGTGCATCCAATAAGTACATTTGTGTCATTGGTTGGACATTTAGGTCATTTTCGTCCTCCCAAGGTTTATTCTCGTACAATTAGGGTTTTTAACCAATCTTGTGCATCCAATAAGTGATTTTATGTCATTGGTTGAACATTTAGGTCATTTTCGTCCTACCAAGGCTTATTCTCGTCCAATTAGGGTTTTTAACCAATCTTGTGCATCCAATAAGTACATTTGTGTCATTGGTTGAACATTTAGGTCATTTTCGTCCTCCCTAGGCTTATTCTCGTCCAATTAGGGTTTTTAACCAATCTTGTGCATCCAATAAGTACATTTGTGTCATTGGTTGAACATTTAGGTCATTTTCGTCCTCCCTAGGCTTATTCTCGTCCAATTAGGGTTTTTAACCTGTCTTGTGCATCCAATAAGGGGTTTTGTGTCATTGGTTGAACATTTAGGTCAATTTCGTCCTCCCAAGGCTTATTCTCGTCCAATTAGGGTTTTTAACCAGTCTTGTGCATCCAACAAGTTATTTTGTGTCATTGGTTGAACATTTAGGTCATTTTTGTCCTACCAAGGCTTATTCTCGTCCAATTAGGGTTTTTAACCAATCTTGTGCATCCAATAAGTACATTTGTGTCATTGGTTGAACATTTAGGTCATTTTCGTCCTCCCTAGGCTTATTCTCGTCCAATTAGGGTTTTTAACCAATCTTGTGCATCCAATAAGTGATTTGGTGTCATTGGTTGAGCATTTAGGTCATTTTTGTCCTCCCTAGGCTAATTCTCGTCCAATTTGGGTTTTTAACCAATCTTGTGCATCCAATAAGTGATTTTGTGTCATTGGTTGAACATTTAGGTCATTTTCGTCCTCCCAAGGCTTATTCTCGTCCAATTAGGGTTTTTAACCAATCTTGTGCATCCAATAAGTGATTTTGTGTCATTGGTTGAACATTTAGGTCATTTTCTTCCTCCCAAGGCTTATTCTCGTCCAATTAGGGTTTTTAACCAATCTTGTGCATCCAATAAGTACATTTCTGTCATTGGTTGAACATTTAGGTCATTTTCGTCCTCCCAAGGCTTATTCTCGTCCAATTAGGGTTTTTAACCAATCTTGTGCATCCAATAATTACATTTGTGTCATTGGTTGAACATTTAGGTCATTTTAGACCTCCCAAGGCTTATTCTCCTCCAATTAGGGTTTTTAAACAATCTTGTGCATCCAATAAGTACATTTGTGTCATTGGTTGAACATTTAGGTCATTTTCGTCCTCCCAAGGCTTATTCTCGTCCAATTAGGGTTTTTAACCAATCTTGTGCATCCAATAAGTACATTTGTGTCATTGGTTGAACATTTAGGTCATTTTCGTACTCCCTAGGCTTATTCTCGTCCAATTAGGGTTTTTAACCAATCTTGTGCATCCAATAAGTACATTTGTGTCATTGGTTGAACATTTAGGTCATTTTCGACCTCCTAAGGCTTATTCTCGTCCAATTAGGGTTTTTAACCAATCTTGTGCATCCAATAAGTGATTTTGTGTCATTGGTTGAACATTTAGGTCATTTTCGTCCTCCCTAGTCTTATTCTCGTCCAATTAGGGTTTTTAACATATCTTGTGCATCCAATAAGTACATTTGTGTCATTGGTTGAACATTTAGGTCATTTTCGTCCTCCCTAGGCTTATTCTCATCCAATTACGGTTTTTAACAAATCTTGTGCATCCAATAAGTACATTTGTGTCATTGGTTGAACATTTAGGTCATTTTCGTCCTCCCTAGGCTTATTCTCGTCCAATTAGGGTTTTTAACCAATCTTGTGCATCCAATAAGTACATTTGTGTCATTGGTTGAACATTTAGGTCATTTTCGTCCTCCCTAGGCTTATTCTCGTCCAATTAGGGTTTTTAACCATTCTTGTGCATCCAATAACTGATTTTGTGTCATTGGTTGAACATTTAGGTTATTTTTCGTCCTCCCAAGGCTTATTCTCGTCGAATTAGGGTTTTTAACCAATCTTGTGCATCCAATTAGTAAATTTGTGTCATTGATTGAACATTTAGGTCATTTTCGTCCTCCGAAGGCTTATTCTCGTCCAATTAGGGTTTTTAACCAATCTTGTGCTTCCAATAAGTGATTTTGTGTCATTGGTTGAACATTTAGGTCATTTTCGTCCTCCAGAGGCTTATTCTCGTCCAATTAGGGTTTTTAACCAATCTTGTGCATCCAATAAGTACATTTGTGTCATTGGTTGAACATTTAGGTCATTTTCGTCCTCCCTAGGCTTATTCTCGTCCAATTAGGGTTTTTAACCAATCTTGTGCATCCAATAAGTAAATTTGTGTCATTTGTTGAACATTTAGGTCATTTTCGTCCTCCCTAGGCTTATTCTCGTCCAATTAGGGTTTTTAACCAATCTTGTGCATCCAATAAGTGGTTTTGTGTCATTGGTTGAACATTTAGGTGTTTTTCGTCCTCCCTAGGCTTATTCTCGTCCAATTAGGGTTTTTAACAAATCTTGTGAGTCCAATAAGTACAATGTGTCATTGGTTGAACATTTAGGTCATTTTCGTCCTCCCTAGGCTTATTCTCGTCCAATTAGGGTTTTTAACCAATCTTGTGCATCCAATAAGTACATTTGTGTCATTGGTTGAACATTTAGGTCATTTTCGTCCTCCCTAGGCTTATTCTCGTCCAATTAGGGTTTTTAACCAATCTTGTGCGTCCAATAAGTTAATTTGTGTCATTGGTTGAACATTTAGGTCATTTTTGTCCTCCCTAGGCTTATTCTCGTCCAATTAGGGTTTTTAACCAATCTTGTGCATCCAATGAGTACATTTGTGTCATTGGTTGAACATTTAGGTCATTTTCGTCCTCCCAACGCTTATTCTCGTCCAATTAGGGTTTTTAACCAATCTTGTGCATCCAATAAGTACATTTGTGTCATTGGTTGAACATTTAGGTCATTTTCGTCCTCCCTAGGCTTATTCTCGTCCAATTAGGGTTTTTAACCAATCTTGTGCATCCAATAAGTACATTTGTGTCATTGGTTGAGCATTTAGGTCATTTTCGTCCTCCCTAGATTTATTCTCGTCCACTTAGGGTTTTTAACCAATCTTGTGCATCCAATAAGTACATTTGTGTCATTGGTTGAACATTTAGGTCATTTTCGTCCTCCCAAGGCTTATTCTCGTCCAATTAGGGTTTTTAACCAATCTTGTGCATCCAATAAGTACATTTGTGTCATTGATTGAACATTTAGGTCATTTTCGTCCTCCCGAGGCTTATTCTCGTCCAATTAGGGTTTTTAACCAATCTTGTGCATCCAATAAGTACATTTGTGTCATTGGTTGAACATTTAGGTCATTTTCGTCCTCCCAAGGCTTATTCTCGTCCAATTAGGGTTTTTAACCAATCTTGTGCATCCAATAAGTACATTTGTGTCATTGGTTGAACATTTAGGTCATTTTCATCCTCCCAAGACTTATGCTCGTCCAATTAGGCTTTTTAACCAATCTTGTGCATCTAATAAGTGATTTTGTGTCATTGGTTGAACATTTAGGTCATTTTCGTCCTCCCGAGGCTTATTCTCGTCCAATTAGGGTTTTTAACCAATCTTGTGCATCCAATAAGTACATTTGTGTCATTGGTTGAACATTTAGGTCATTTTCGTCCTCCCAAGGTTTATTCTCGTCCAATTAGGGTTTTTAACCAATCTTGTGCATCCAATAAGTACATTTGTGTCATTGGTTGAACATTTAGGTCATTTTCGTCCTCCCACGGCTTATTCTCGTCCAATTAGGGTTTTTAACCAATCTAGTGCATCCAATAAGTGCATTTGTGTCATTGGTTGAACATTTAGGTCATTTTCGTCCTCCCTAGGCTTATTCTCGTCCAATTAGGGTTTTTAACCAATCTTGTGCATCCAATAAGTACATTTGTGTCATTGGTTGAACATTTAGGTCATTTTCGTACTCCCTAGGCTTATTCTCGTCCAATTAGGGTTTTTAACCAATCTTGTGCATCCAATAAGTACATTTGTGTCATTGGTTGAACATTTAGGTCATTTTCGACCTCCTAAGGCTTATTCTCGTCCAATTAGGGTTTTTAACCAATCTTGTGCATCCAATAAGTGATTTTGTGTCATTGGTTGAACATTTAGGTCATTTTCGTCCTCCCTAGTCTTATTCTCGTCCAATTAGGGTTTTTAACATATCTTGTGCATCCAATAAGTACATTTGTGTCATTGGTTGAACATTTAGGTCATTTTCGTCCTCCCTAGGCTTATTCTCATCCAATTACGGTTTTTAACAAATCTTGTGCATCCAATAAGTACATTTGTGTCATTGGTTGAACATTTAGGTCATTTTCGTCCTCCCTAGGCTTATTCTCGTCCAATTAGGGTTTTTAACCAATCTTGTGCATCCAATAAGTACATTTGTGTCATTGGTTGAACATTTAGGTCATTTTCGTCCTCCCTAGGCTTATTCTCGTCCAATTAGGGTTTTTAACCTATCTTGTGGATCCAATAAGTACATTTGTGTCATTCGTTGAACATTTATGTCATTTTTGTCCTCCCAAGGCTTATTCTCGTCCAATTAGGGTTTTTAACCATTCTTGTGCATCCAATAAGTGATTTTGCGTCATTGGTTGAACATTTAGGTCACTTTCGTCCTCCCAAGGCTTATTCTCGTCCAATTAGGGTTTTTAATTAATCTTGTGCATCCAATAAGTAAATTTGTGTCATTGGTTGAACATTTAGGTCATTTTCGTCCTCCCAAGGCTTATTCTCGTCCAATTATGGTTTTTAACCAATCTTGTGCATCCAACAAGTTATTTTGTGTCATTGGTTGAACATTTAGGTCATTTTCGTCCTACCAAGGCTTATTCTCGTCCAATTAGGGTTTCTAACCAATGTTGTGCATCCAATAACTGATTTTGTGTCATTGGTTCAACATTTAAGTCATTTGCGTCCTCCCAAGGCTTATTCTCGTCCAATTAGGGTTTTTAACCAATCTTGTGCATCCAATAACTGATTTTGTGTCATTGGTTGAACATTTAGGTCATTTTTCGTCCTCCCAAGGCTTATTCTCGTCCAATTAGGGTTTTTAACCAATCTTGTGCATCCAATTAGTACATTTGTGTCATTGATTGAACATTTAGGTCATTTTCGTCCTCCGAAGGCTTATTCTCGTCCAATTAGGGTTTTTAACCAATCTTGTGCATCCAATAAGTACATTTGTGTCATTGGTTGAACATTTGGGTCATTTTCGTCCTCCCTAGGCTTATTCTTGTCCAATTAGGGTTTTTAACCAATCTTGTGCATCCAATAAGTACATTTGTGTCATTGGTTGAACATTTAGGTCATTTTCGTCCTCCCTAGGCTTATTCTCGTCCAATTAGGGTTTTTAACCAATCTTGTGCATCCAATAAGTACATTTGTGTCATTGGTTGAACATTTAGGTCATTTTCGTTCTCCAAAGGCTTATTTTCGTCCAATTAGGGTTTTTAACCAATCTTGTGCATCCAATAAGTACATTTGTGTCATTGGTTGAACATTTAGGTCATTTTCGTCCTCCCAAGGCTTATACTCGTCCAATTAGGGTTTTTAACCAATCTTGTGCATCCAATAAGTACATTTGTGTCATTGGTTGAACATTTAGGTCATTTTCGTCCTCCCTAGGCTTATTCTCGTCCAATTAGGGTTTTTAACCAATCTTGTGCATCCAATAAGTGATTTTGTGCCATTTGTCGAACATTTAGGTCATTTTCGTCCTCCCAAGGCTTATTCTCGTCCAATTAGGGTTTTTAACCAATCTTGTGCATCCAATAAGTACATTTGTGTCATTGGTTGAACATTTAGGTCATTTTCGTCCTCCCTAGGCTTATTCTCGTCCAATTAGGGTTTTTAACCAATCTTGTGCATCCAATAAGTACATTTGTGTCATTGGTTGAACATTTAGGTCCTTTTCGTCCTCCGAAGGCTTATTCTCGTCCAATTAGCGTTTTTAACCAATCTTGTGCATCCAATAAGTACATTTGTGTCATTGGTTGAACATTTAGGTCATTTTCGTCCTCCCTAGGCTTATTCTCGTCCAATTAGGGTTTTTAACCAATCTTGTGCATCCAATAAGTACATTTGTGTCATTGGTTAAACATTTAGGTCATTTTCGTCCTCCCAAGGCTTATTCTCGTCCAATTAGGGTTTTTAACCATTCTAGCGCATCCAATAAGTGATTTTGTGTCATTGGTTGAACATTTAGGTCATGTTTGTCCTCCCTAGGCTTATTCTCATCCAATTAGGGTTTTTGACCTATCTTGTGCATCCAATAAGTACATTTGTGTCATTGGTTGAACATTTAGGTCATTTTCGTCCTACAAATGCTTATTCTCGTCCGATTAGGGTTTTTAACCAATCTTGTGCATCCAATAAGTGATTTTGTGTCATTTGTTGAACATTAAGGTCATTTTGGTCCTCCCAAGGCTTATTCTCGTCCAATTAGGGATTTTAACCAATCTTGTGCATCCAATAAGTACATTTGTGTCATTGGTTGAACATTTAGGTCATTTTCGTCCTCCCTAGGCTTATTCTCGTCCAATTAGGGTTTTTAACCAATCTTGTGCATCCAATAAGTACATTTGTGTCATTGGTTGAACATTTAGGTCATTTTCGTCCTCCCAAGCCTTATTCTCGTCTAATTAGGGTTTTAAACCAATCTAGTGCATCCAATAAGTGATTTTGTGTCATTGGTTGAACATTTAGGTCATTTTCGTCCTCCCTAGGCTTATTCTCGTCCAATTAGGGTTTTTAACCAATCTTGTGCATCCAATAAGTACATTTGTGTCATTGGTTGAACATTTAGGTCATTTTCGTGCTCCCAATGCTTATTCTCATCCAATTAGGGTTTTTAACCAATCTTGTGCATCCAATAAGTACATTTGTGTCATTGGTTGAACATTTAGGTCATTTTCGTCCTCCCTAGGCTTATTCTCGTCCAATTAGGGTTTTTAACCAATCTTGTGCATCCAATAAGTACATTTGTGTCATTGGTTGAACATTTAGGACATTTTAGTCCTCCCAAGGCTTATTCTCGTCCAATTAGGGATTTTAACCAATCTTATGCTTCCAATAAGTGTTTTTGTGTCATTGGTTGAACATTTAGGTCATTTTCGTCCTCCCAAGGCTTATTCTCGTCCAATTAGGGTTTTTAACCAATCTTGTGCATCCAATAAGTACATTTGTGTCATTGGTTGAACATTTAGGTCATTTTCGTCCTCCCTAGGCTTATTCTCGTCCAATTAGGGTTTTTAACCAATCTTGTGCATCCAATAAGTACATTTGTGTCATTGGTTGAAAATTTAGGTCATTTTCATCCTCCCACGGCTTATTCTCGTCCAATTAGGGTTTTTAACCAATCTAGTGCATCCAATAAGTGATTTTGTGTCATTGGTTGAACATTTAGGTCATTTTCGTCCTCCCTAGGCTTATTCTCGTCCAATTAGGGTTTTTAACCAATCTTGTGCATCCAATAAGTACATTTGTGTCATTGGTTGAACCTTTAGGTTATTTTTGTCCTCCCAAGGCTTATTCTCGTCCAATTAGGGTTTTTAACCAATCTTGTGCATCCAATAAGTGATTTTGTGTCATTGGTTGAACATTTAGGTCATTTTCGTCCTCCCTAGGCTTATTCTCGTCCAATTAGGGTTTTTAACCAATCTTGTGCATCCAATAAGTACATTTGTGTCATTGGTTGAACATTTAGGTCATTTTCGTCCTCCCAAGGCTTATTCTCGTCCAATTAGGGTTTTTAACCATTCTTGTGCAATCAATAAGTGATTTTGTGTCATTGGTTGAACATTTAGGTCATTTTCGCCTCCCTAGGCTTATTCTTGTCCAATTAGGGTTTTTAACCAATCTTGTGCATCCAATAAGTACATTTGTGTCATTTGTTGAACATTTAGGTCATTTTTCGTCCTCCCAAGGCTTATTCTCGTCCAATTAGGGTTTTTAACCAATCTTGTGCATCCAATAAGTGATTTTGTGTCATTGGTTGAACATTTAGGTCATTTTCGTCCTCCCTAATCTTATTCTCGTCCAATTAGGGTTTTTTAACAATCTTGTGCATCCAATAAGTGATTTTGTGCCATTGGTTGAACATTTAGGTCATTTTCGTCCTCCCAAGGCTTATTCTCGTCCAATTACGGTTTTTAATCAATCTTGTGCATCCAATAAGTACACTTGTGTCATTGGTTGAACATTTAGGTCATTTTCGTCCTCCCAAGGCTTATTCTCGTCCAATTAGGGTTTTTAACGAATCTTGTGCATCAAATAAGTGATTTTGTGTCATTGGTTGAACATTTAGGTCATTTTTGTCCTCCCTAGGCTTATTCTCGTCTAATTAGGGTTTTTAATTAATCTTGTGCATCCAATAAGTGATTTTGTGTCATTGGTTGAACATTTAGGTCATTTTCGTCCTCCCTATGCTTATTCTCGTCCAATTAGGGTTTTTAACCAATCTTGTGCATCCAATAAGTACATTTGTGTCATTGGTTGAACATTTAGGTCATTTTCGTCCTCCCAAGGCTTATTCTCGTCCAATTAGGGTTTTTAACCAATCTTGTGCATCAAATATGTGATTGTGTCATTAGTTGAACATTTAGGTCATTTTCGTCCTCCCTAGGCTTATTCTCTTCTAATTAGGGTTTTTAACGAATCTTGTGCATCCAATAAGTGATTTTGTGTCATTGGTTGAACATTTAGGTCATTTTCGTCTTCCCTATGCTTATTCTCGTCCAATTAGGGTTTTTAACCAATCTTGTGCATCCAATAAGTACACTTGTGTCATTGGTTGAACATTTAGGTCATTTTCGTCCTCCCAAGGCTTATTCTCGTCCAATTAGGGTTTTTAACCAATCTTGTGCATCCAATAAGTGAGTTTGTGTCATTGGTTGAACATTTAGGTCATTTTCGTCCTCCCAATGCTTATTCTCGTCCAATTAGGGTTTTTAACCAATCTTGTGCATCCAATAAGTACATTTGTGTCATTGGTTGAACATTTAGGTCATTTTCGTCCTCCCAAGGCTTATTCTCGTCCAATTAGGGTTTTTAACCAATCTTGTGCATCCAATAAGTGCTTTTTTGTCATTGGTTGAACATTTAGGTCATTTTCGTCCTCCCAAGGCTTATTCTCGTCCAATTAGGGTTTTTAACCAATCTTGTGCATCCAATAAGTACATTTGTGTCATTGGTTGAACATTTAGGTCATTTTCGTCCTGCCAAGGCTTATTCTCGTTCAATTAGGGTTTTTAACCAGTCTTGTGCATCCAATAAGTACATTTGTGTCATTGGTTGAACATTTAGGTCATTTTCGTCCTCCCAAGGCTTATTCTCGTCCAATTAGGGTTTTTAACCAATCTTGTGCATCCAATAAGTACATTTGTGTCATTGGTTGAACATTTATGTCATTTTCGTCCTCCCAAGGCTTATTCTTGTCCAATTAGGGTTTTTAACCAATCTTGTGAATCCAATAAGTACATTTGTGTCATTGGTTGAACATTTAGGTCATTTTCGTCCTCCCAAGGCTTATTCTCGTCCAATTAGGGTTTTTAACCAATCTTGTGCATCCAATAAGTACATTTGTGTCATTGGTTGAACATTTAGGTCATTTTCGTCCTCCCAAGGCATATTCTCGTCCAATTAGGGTTTTTAACCAATCTTGTGCATTTAATAAGTGATTTTGTGTCATTGGTTGAACATTTTGGTCATTTTCGTTCTCCCAAGGCTTATTTTCGTTCAATTAGGGTTTTTAACCAATTTTGTGCATCCAATAAGTAAATTTGTGTCATTGGTTGAACATTTAGGTCATTTTCGTCCTACCTAGGCTTATTCTCGTCCAATTAGGGTTTTTAACCAATCTTGTGCATCCAATAAGTACATTTGTGTCATTGGTTGAACATTTAGGTCATTTTCGTCCTCCCAAGGCTTATTCTCGTCCAATTAGGGTTTTTAACCAATCTTGTGCATCCAATAAGTACATTTGTGTCATTGGTTGAACATTTAGGTCATTTTCGTCCTCCCAAGGCTTATTCTCGTCCAATTAGGGTTTTCAACCAATCCTGTGCATCCAATAAGTGCTTTTGTGTCATTGGTTGAACATTTAGGTCATTTTCGATCTCCCATGGCTTATTCTCGTCCAATTAGGGTTTTTAACCAATCTTGTGCATTCAATAAGTGATTTTGTGTCATTGGTTGAACATTTAGGTCATTTTCGTCCTCCCAAGGCTTATTCTCGTCCAATTAGGGTTTTTAACCAATCTTGTGCATCCAATAAGTGCATTTGTGTCATTGGTTGAACATTTAGGTCATTTTCGTCCTCCTAAGGCTTATTCTCGTCCAATTAGGGTTTTTAACCAATCTTGTGCATCCAATAAGTACATTTGTGTCATTGGTTGAACATTTAGGTCATTTTCGTCCTCCCAAGGCTTATTCTCGTCCAATTAGGGTTTTTAACCAATCTTGTGCATCCAATAAGTACATTTGTGTCATTGGTTGAACATTTAGGTCATTTTCGTCCTCCCAAGGCTTATTCTCGTCCAATTAGGGTTTTTAACCAATCTTAAGAATCCAATAAGTATATTTGTGTCATTGGTTGAACATTTAGGTCATTTTCGTCCTCCCAAGGCTTATTCTCGTCCAATTAGGGTTTTTAACCAATCTTGTGCATCCAATAAGTACATTTGTGTCACTGATTGAACATTTAGGTCATTTTCGTCCTCCCAAGGCTTATTCTCGTCCAATTAGGGTTTTTAACCAATCTTGTGGATCCAATAAGTACATTTGTGTCATTTGTTGATTATTTAAGTCATTTTCGTCCTCCCACGGCTTATTCTCGTCCAATTAGGGTTTTTAACCAATCTTGTGCATCCAATAAGTACATTTGTGTCATTGGTTGAACATTTAGGTCATTTTCGTCCTCCCAAGGCTTATTCTCGTCCAATTAGGGTTTTTAACCAATCTTGTGCATCCAATAAGTACATTTGTGTCATTGGTTGAACATTTAGGTCATTTTCGTCCTCCCAAGGCTTATTCTCGTCCAATTAGGGTTTTTAACCAATCTTGTGCATCAAATAAGGGATTTTGTGTCATTGGTTGAACATTAAGGTCATTTTCGTCCTCCCAAGGCTTAATCTCGTCCAATTACGGTTTTTAACCAATCTTGAGCATCCAATAAGTGATTTTGTGTCATTGGTTGAACATTTAGGTCATTTTCGTCCTCCCAATGCTTATTCTCGTCCAATTACGGTTTTTATCCAATCTTGTGCATCCAATAAGTACATTTGTGTCATTGGTTGAACATTTAGGTCATTTTCGTCCTCCCAAGGCTTATTCTCGTCCAATTAGGGTTTTTAACCAATCTTGTGCATCCAATAAGTGCTTTTGTGTTGTTGGTTGAACATTTAGGTCATTTTCGTCCTCCCAAGGCTTATTCTCGTCCAATTAGGGTTTTTAACCAATCTTGTGCATCCAATAAGTACATTTGTGTCATTGGTTGAACATTTAGGTCATTTTCGTCCTCCCAAGGCTTATTCTCGTCCAATTAGGGTTTTTAACCAATCTTGTGCATCCAATAAGTACATTTGTGTCATTGGTTGAACATTTAGGTCATTTTCGTCCTCCCAAGGCTTATTCTCGTCCAATTAGGGTTTTTAACCAATCTTGTGCATCCAACAAGTGCTTTTGTGTCATTGGTTGAACATTTAGGTCATTTTCGTCCTCCCAAGGCTTATTCTCGTCCAATTAGGGTTTTTAACCAATCTTGTGCATCCAATAAGTACATTTGTGTCATTGGTTGAACATTTAGGTCATGTTCTTCCTCCAAAGGCTTATTCATGTCCAATTAGGGTTTTTAACCAATCTTGTGCATCCAATAAGTGATTTTGTGTCATTTGTTGAACATTTAGGTCATTTTCATCCTCCCAAGGCTTACTCTCGTCCAATTAGGGTTTTTATCCAATCTTGTGCATCCAATAAGTGATTTTGCGTCATTGGTTGAAAATTTAGGTCATTTTCGTCCTCTCAAGGCTTATTATCGTCCAATTAGGGTTTTTAACCAATCTTTTGCATCCAATAAGTGATTTTGTGTCATTGGTTGAACATTTAGGTCATTTTCGTCCTCCCAAGGCTTATTCTCGCCAATTAGGGTTTTTAACCAATCTTGTGCATCCAATAAGTTATTTTGTGTCATTGGTTGAACATTTAGGTCATTTTCGTCCTCCCAAGGCTTATTCTCGTCCAATTAGGGTTTTTAACCAATCTTGTGCATCCAATAAGTACATTTGTGTCATTGGTTGAACATTTAGGTCATTTCGACCACCCAAAGCTTATTCTCGTCCAATTAGGGTTTTTAACCAATCTTGTGCATCCAATAAGTACATTTGTGTCATTGGTTGAACATTTAGGTCATTTTCGTCCTCCCAAGGCTTATTCTCGTCCAATTAGGGTTTTTAACCAATCTTGTGCATCCAATAAGTACATTTGTGTCATTGGTTGAACATTTAGGTCATTTTCGTCCTCCCAAGGCTTATTCTCGTCCAATTAGGGTTTTTAACCAATGTTGTGCATCCAATAAGTACATTTGTGTCATTGTTTGAACATTTAGGTCATTTTAGTCCTCCCTAGGCTTATTCTCGTCCAATTAGGGTTTTTAACCAATCTTGTGCATCCAATAAGTACATTTGTGTCATTGGTTGAACATTTAGGTCATTTTCGTCCTCCCAAGGCTTATTCTCGTCCAATTAGGGTTTTTAACCAATCTTATGCATCCAATAAGTGATTTTGTGACATTCGTTGAACATTTAGGTCATTTTTCGTCCTCCCAAGGCTTATTCTCGTCCAATTAGGGTTTTTAACCAATCTTGTGCATCCAATAAGTACATTTGTGTCATTGGTTGAACATTTAGGTCATTTTCGTCCTCCCAAGGCATATTCTCGTCCAATTAGGGTTTTTAACCAATCTTGTGCATTTAATAAGTGATTTTGTGTCATTGGTTGAACATTTTGGTCATTTTCGTTCTCCCAAGCCTTATTTTCGTCCAATTAGGGTTTTTAACCAATTTTGTGCATCCAATAAGTAAATTTGTGTCATTGGATGAACATTTAGGACATTTTCGTCCTCCCAAGGCTTATTCTCGTCCAATTATGGTTTTTAACCAATCTTGTGCATCCAACAAGTTATTTTGTGTCATTGGTTGAACATTTAGGTCATTTTCGTCCTCCCAAGGCTTATTCTCGTCCAATTAGGGTTTTTAACCAATCTTGTGCATCCAATAAGTGATTTTGTGTCATTGGTTGAACATTTAGGTCATTTTCATCCTATAGGGACTTATTCTCGTCCAATTAGGGTTTTTAACCAATCTTGTGCATCCAATAAGTACATTTGTGTCATTGGTTGAACATTTAGGTCATTTTCGTCCTCCCAAGGCTTATTCTCGTCCAATTAGGGTTTTTAACCAATCTTGTGCATCCAATAAGTACATTTGTGTCATTGGTTGAACATTTAGGTCATTTTCGTCCTCCCAAGGCTTATTCTCGTCCAATTAGGGTTTTTAACCAATCTTGTGATTCCAATAAGTACATTTGTGTCATTGGTTGAACATTTAGGTCATTTTCGTCCTCCCAAGGCTTATTCTCGTCCAATTAGGGTTTTTAACCAATCTTATTCATCCAATAAGTGATTTTGAGTCGTTGGTTGAATATTTAGGTCATTTTTGTCCTCCCAAGGCTTATTCTCGTCCAATTAGGGTTTTTAACCAATCTTGTGCATCCAATAAGTACATTTGTGTCATTGGTTGAACATTTAGGTCATTTTCGTCCTCCCAAGGCTTATTCGCGTCCAATTAGGGTTTTTAACCAATCTTGTGCAACCAATAAGTACATTTGTGTCATTGGTTGAACATTTACGTCATTTTCGTCCTCCCAAGGCTTATTCTCGTCCAATTAGGGTTTTTAACCAATCTTGTGCATCCAATAAGTACATTTGTGTCATTGGTTGAACATTTAGGTCATTTTCGTCCTCCCTAGGCTTATTCTCGTCCAATTAGGGTTTTTAACCAATCTTGTGCATCCAATAAGTACATTTGTGTCATTGGTTGAACATTTAGGTCATTTTTGTCCTCCGAAGGCTTATTCTCGTCCAATTAGCGTTTTTAACCAATCTTGTGATTCCAATAAGTAAATTTGTGTCATTGGTTGAACATTTAGGTCACTTTCGTCCTCCCAAGGCTTATTCTCGTCCAATTAGGGTTTTTAACCAATCTTGTGCATCCAATAAGTACATTTTTGTCATTCGTTGAACATTTAGGTCATTTTCGTCCTCCCAAGGCTTATTCTCGTCCAATTAGGGTTTTTAACCAATCTTGTGCATCCAATAAGTGATTTTGTGTCATTGGTTGAACATTTAGGTCATTTTCATCCTCCCAACGCTTATTCTCGTCCAATTAGGGTTTTTAACCAATCTTGTGCATCCAATAAGTACATTTGTGTCATTGGTTGAACATTTAGGTCATTTTCGTCCTCCCTAGGCTTATTCTCGTCCAATTAGGGTTTTTAACCAATCTTGTGCATCCAATAAGTACATTTGTGTCATTGGTTGAACATTTAGGTCCTTTTCGTCCTCCCACGGCTTATTCTCGTCCAATTAGGGTTTTTAACCAATCTAGTGCATCCAATAAGTGATTATGTGTCATTGGTTGAACATTTAGGTCATTTTCGTCCTCCCTAGGCTTATTCTCGTCCAATTAGGGTTTTTAACCAATCTTGTGCATCCAATAAGTACATTTGTGTCATTGGTTGAACATTTAGGTCATTTTCGTCCTCCTGAGGCTTATTCTCGTCCAATTAGGGTTTTTAACCAATCTTGTGCATCCAATAAGTGATTTTGTGTCATTGGTTGTACATTTAGGTCATTTTCGTCCTCCTAAGCCTTATTCTCGTCCAATTAGGGTTTTTAACCAATCTTGTGCATCCAATAAGTACATTTGTGTCATTGGTTGAACATTTAGGTCATTTTCGTCCTCCCAAGGCTTATTCTCGTCCAATTAGGGTTTTTAACCAATTTTGTGCATCGAATAAGTACATTTGTGTCATTGGTTGAACATTTAGGTCATTTTCGTCCTCCCAAGGCTTATTCTCGTCCAATTAGGGTTTTTAACCAATCTTGTGCATCCAATAAGTACATTTGTGTCATTGGTTGAACATTTAGGTCAGTTTCGTCCTCCCAAGACTTATTCTCGTCCAATTAGGGTTTTTAACCAATCTTGTGCATCCAATAAGTACATTTGTGTCATTGGTTGAACATTTAGGTCATTTTCGTCCTCCCAAGGCTTATTCTCGTCCAATTAGGGTTTTTAACCAATCTTGTGCATCCAATAAGTGATTTTCTGTCATTAGTTGAACATTTAGGTCATTTTCGTCCTCCATAGCCTTATTCTCGTCCAATTAGTGTTTTTAACCAATCTTGTGCATCCAATAAGTACATTTGTGTCATTGGTTGAACATTTAGGTCATTTTCGTCCTCCCAAGGCTTATTCTCGTCCAATTAGGGTTTTTAACCAATCTTGTGCATCCAATAAGTACATTTGTGTCATTGGTTGAACATTTAGGTCATTTTCGTCCTCCCAAGGCTTATTCTCGTCCAATTATGGTTTTTATCCAATCTTGTGCATCCAATAAGTACATTTGTGTCATTGGTTGAACATTTAGGTCATTTTCGTCCTCCCAAGGCTTATTCTCGTCCAATTAGGGTTTTTAACCAATCTTGTGCATCCAATAAGTGCTTTTGTGTTGTTGGTTGAACATTTAGGTCATTTTCGTCCTCCCAAGGCTTATTCTCGTCCAATTAGGGTTTTTAACCAATCTTGTGCATCCAATAAGTACATTTGTGTCATTGGTTGAACATTTAGGTCATTTTCGTCCTCCCAAGGCTTATTCTCGTCCAATTAGGGTTTTTAACCAATCTTGTGCATCCAATAAGTACATTTGTGTCATTGGTTGAACATTTAGGTCATTTTCGTCCTCCCAAGGCTTATTCTCGTCCAATTAGGGTTTTTAACCAATCTTGTGCATCCAACAAGTGCTTTTGTGTCATTGGTTGAACATTTAGGTCATTTTCGTCCTCCCAAGGCTTATTCTCGTCCAATTAGGGTTTTTAACCAATCTTGTGCATCCAATAAGTACATTTGTGTCATTGGTTGAACATTTAGGTCATGTTCTTCCTCCAAAGGCTTATTCATGTCCAATTAGGGTTTTTAACCAATCTTGTGCATCCAATAAGTGATTTTGTGTCATTTGTTGAACATTTAGGTCATTTTCATCCTCCCAAGGCTTACTCTCGTCCAATTAGGGTTTTTATCCAATCTTGTGCATCCAATAAGTGATTTTGCGTCATTGGTTGAAAATTTAGGTCATTTTCGTCCTCTCAAGGCTTATTATCGTCCAATTAGGGTTTTTAACCAATCTTTTGCATCCAATAAGTGATTTTGTGTCATTGGTTGAACATTTAGGTCATTTTCGTCCTCCCAAGGCTTATTCTCGCCAATTAGGGTTTTTAACCAATCTTGTGCATCCAATAAGTTATTTTGTGTCATTGGTTGAACATTTAGGTCATTTTCGTCCTCCCAAGGCTTATTCTCGTCCAATTAGGGTTTTTAACCAATCTTGTGCATCCAATAAGTACATTTGTGTCATTGGTTGAACATTTAGGTCATTTCGACCACCCAAAGCTTATTCTCGTCCAATTAGGGTTTTTAACCAATCTTGTGCATCCAATAAGTACATTTGTGTCATTGGTTGAACATTTAGGTCATTTTCGTCCTCCCAAGGCTTATTCTCGTCCAATTAGGGTTTTTAACCAATCTTGTGCATCCAATAAGTACATTTGTGTCATTGGTTGAACATTTAGGTCATTTTCGTCCTCCCAAGGCTTATTCTCGTCCAATTAGGGTTTTTAACCAATGTTGTGCATCCAATAAGTACATTTGTGTCATTGTTTGAACATTTAGGTCATTTTAGTCCTCCCTAGGCTTATTCTCGTCCAATTAGGGTTTTTAACCAATCTTGTGCATCCAATAAGTACATTTGTGTCATTGGTTGAACATTTAGGTCATTTTCGTCCTCCCAAGGCTTATTCTCGTCCAATTAGGGTTTTTAACCAATCTTATGCATCCAATAAGTGATTTTGTGACATTCGTTGAACATTTAGGTCATTTTTCGTCCTCCCAAGGCTTATTCTCGTCCAATTAGGGTTTTTAACCAATCTTGTGCATCCAATAAGTACATTTGTGTCATTGGTTGAACATTTAGGTCATTTTCGTCCTCCCAAGGCATATTCTCGTCCAATTAGGGTTTTTAACCAATCTTGTGCATTTAATAAGTGATTTTGTGTCATTGGTTGAACATTTTGGTCATTTTCGTTCTCCCAAGGCTTATTTTCGTCCAATTAGGGTTTTTAACCAATTTTGTGCATCCAATAAGTAAATTTGTGTCATTGGTTGAACATTTAGGTCATTTTCGTCCTCCCAAGGCTTATTCTCGTCCAATTATGGTTTTTAACCAATCTTGTGCATCCAACAAGTTATTTTGTGTCATTGGTTGAACATTTAGGTCATTTTCGTCCTCCCAAGGCTTATTCTCGTCCAATTATGGTTTTTAACCAATCTTGTGCTTCCAACAAGTTATTTTGTGTCATTGGTTGAACATTTAGGTCATTTTCGTCCTACCAAGGCTTATTCTCGTCCAATTAGGGTTTCTACCCAATCTTGTGCATCCAATAACTGATTTTGTGTCATTGGTTCAACATTTAGGTCATTTTCGTCCTCCCAAGGCTTATTCTCGTCCAATTAGGGTTTTTAACCAATCTTGTGCATCCAATAAGTGATTTTGTGCCATTGGTTGAACATTTAGGTCATTTTCATCCTCCCTAAGCTTATTCTCGTGCAATTAGGGTTTTTAACCAATCTTGTGCATCTAATAAGTGATTTTGTGTCATTTGTTGAACATTTAGGTCATTTTCGTCCTCCCAAGGCTTACTCTCGTCAAATTAGGGTTTTTAACCAATCTTGTGCATCCAATAAGTACATCTGTGTCATCGGTTGAACATTTAGGTCATTTTCGTCCTCCCAAGGCTTATTCTCGTCTAATTAGGGTTTTTAACCAATCTTGTGCATTTAATAAGTGATTTTGTGTCATTGGTTGAACATTTTGGTCATTTTCGTTCTCCCAAGGCTTATTTTCGTCCAATTAGGGTTTTTAACCAATTTTGTGCATCCAATAAGTAAATTTGTGTCATTGGTTGAACATTTAGGTCATTTTCGTCCTCCCAAGGCTTATTCTCGTCCAATTATGGTTTTTAACCAATCTTGTGCATCCAATAAGTAAATTTGTGTCATAGGTTGAACATTTAGGTCATTTTCGTCCTCCAGAGGCTTATTCTCGTCCAATTAGGGTTTTTAACCAATCTTGTGCATCCAACAAGTGATTTTGTGTCATTGGTTGAACATTTAGGTCATCTTCGTCCTACCAATGCTTATTCTCGTCCAATTAGGGTTTTTAACCAATCTTAAGCATCCAATAAGTGATTTTGTGTCATTGGTTGAACATTTAGGTCATTTTCGTCCTCCCAAGGCTTATTCTCGTCCAATTAGGGTTTTTAACTAATCTTGTGCATCCAATAAGTGATTTTGTGTCATGGGTTGAACATTTAGGTCATTTTCGTCCTCCCTAGGCTTATTCTCGTCCAATTAGGGTTTTTAACCAATCTTGTGCATCCAATAAGTGATTTTCTGTCATTGGTTGAACATTTAGGTCATTTTCGTCCTCCCAAGGCTTATTCTCGTCCAATTAGGGTTTTTAACCAATTTTGTGCATCCAATAAGTAAATTTGTGTCATTGGTTGAACATTTAGGTCATTTTCGTCCTCCCAAGGCTTATTCTCGTCCAATTATGGTTTTTAACCAATCTTGTGCATCCAATAAGTAAATTTGTGTCATTGGTTGAACATTTAGGTCATTTTCGTCCTCCCAAGGCTTATTCTCGTCCAATTAGGGTTTTTAACCAATCTTGTGCATCCAATTAGTACATTTGTGTCATTGGTTGAACATTTAGGTCATTTTAGTTCTCCCAAGGTTGATTCTCGTCCAATTAGGGTTTTTAACCAATCTTGTGCATCCAATAAGTGATTTTGTGTCATTGGTTGAACATTTAGGTCATTTTCGTCCTCCCAAGGCTTATTCTCGTCCAATTAGGGTTTTTAACCAATCTTGTGCATCCAATAAGTACATT
This sequence comes from Cicer chorassanicum, assembly GCA_037974735.1. NCBI lineage: Eukaryota > Viridiplantae > Streptophyta > Magnoliopsida > Fabales > Fabaceae > Cicer > Cicer chorassanicum. The sequence continues at coordinate 40,559 of JBBPBP010000286.1, forward strand.
TGTGTCATTGGTTGAACATTTAGGTCATTTTCGTCCTCCCAAGGCTTATTCTCGTCCAATTAGGGTTTTTAACCAATCTTGTGCATCCAATAAGTACATTTGTGTCATTGGTTGAACATTAAGGTCATTTTCGTCCTCGCAAGGCTTATTCTCGTCCAATTAGGGTTTTTAACCAATCTTGTGCCTCCAATAAGTGATTTTGTGTCATTGGTTGAACATTTAGGTCATTTTCGTCCTCCCAAGGCTTATTCTTGTCCAATTAGGGTTTTTAACCAATCTTGTGCATCCAATAAGTGATTTTGTGTCATTGGTTGAACATTTAGGTCATTTTCGTCCTATAGGGACTTATTCTCGTCCAATTAGGGTTTTTAACCAATCTTGTGCATCCAATAAGTACATTTGTGTCATTGGTTGAACATTTAGGTCATTTTCGTCCTCCCAAGGCTTATTCTCGTCCAATTAGGGTTTTTAACCAATCTTGTGCATCCAATAAGTTATTTTGTGTCATTGGTTGAACATTTAGGTCATTTTCGTCCTCCCAAGGCTTATTCTCGTCCAATTAGGGTTTTTAACCAATCTTGTGCATCCATAAAGTGATTTTGTGTAATTGTTTGAACATTTAGGTCATTTTCGTCCTCCCAAGCCTTATTCTCGTCCAATTAGGGTTTTTAACCAATCTTGTGCATCCAATAAGATATTTTGTGTAATTGGTTGAACATTTAGGTCATTTTCGTCCTCCCAAGGCTTATTCTCGTCCAATTAGGGTTTTTAACCAATCTTGTGCATCCAATAAGTGATTTTGTGTAATTATTTGAACATTTAGGTCATTTTCGTCCTCCCAAGCCTTATTCTCGTCCAATTAGGGTTTTTAATCAATCTTGGGCATCCAATAAGTACATTTGTGTCATTGGTTGAATATTTAGGTCATTTTAGTCCTCCCAAGGCCTATTCTCGTCCAATTAGGGTTTTTAACCAATCTTGTGCATCCAATAAGTGATTTTGTGTCATTGGTTGAAAATTTAGGTCATTTTCGTCCTCCCAAGGCTTATTCTTGTCCAATTAGGGTTTTTAACCAATCTTGTGCATCCAATAAGTGATTTTGTGTCATTGGTTGAACATTCAGGTCATTTTCGTCCTATAGGGACTTATTCTCGTCCAATTAGGGTTTTTAACCAATCTTGTGCATCCAATAAGTACATTTGTGTCATTGGTTGAACATTTAGGTCATTTTCGTCCTCCCAAGGCTTATTCTCGTCCAATTAGGGTTTTTAACCAATCTTGTGCATCCAATAAGTGATTTTGTGTCATTGGTTCAATATTTAGGTCATTTTCGTCCTCCAAAGGCTTATTCTCGTCCAATTAGGGTTTTTAACCAATCTTGTGCATCCAATAAGTACATTTGTGTCATTGGTTGAACATTTAGGTCATTTTCGTCCTCCCAAGGCTTATTCTCGTCCAATTAGGGTTTTTAACCAATCTTGTGCATCCAATAAGTACATTTGTGTCATTGGTTGAGCATATAGGTCATTTTCTTCCTCCCAAGGCTTATTCTCGTCCAATTAGGGTTTTTAACCAATCTTGTGCATCCAATAAGTACATTTGTGTCATTGGTTGAACATTTAGGTCATTTTCGTCCTCCCAAGGCTTATTCTCGTCCAATTAGGGTTTTTAACCAATCTTGTGCATCCAATAAGTGATTTTGTGTCATTGGTTGAACATTTAGGTCATTTTCGTCCTCACATGGCTTATTCTCGTCCAATTAGGGTTTTTAACCAATCTTGTGCATCCAATAAGTACATTTGTGTCATTGGTTGAACATTTAGGTCATTTTCGTCCTCCCAAGGCTTATTCTCGTCCAATTAGGGTTTTTAACCAATCTTGTGCATCCAATTAGTGATTTTGTGTCATTGGTTGAACATTTAGGTCATTTTCGATTTCCCAAGGCTTATTCTTGTCCAATTATGGTTTTTAACCAATCTTGTGCATCTAATAAGTACATTTGTGTCATTGGTTGAACATTTAGGTCATTTTCGTCCACCCAAGGCTTATTCTCGTCCAATTAGGGTTTTTAACCAATCTTGTGCATCCAATAAGTACAATTGTGTCATTGGTTGAACATTTAGGTCATTTTCGTTCTCCCAATGCTTATTCTCGTCCAATTAGGGTTTTTAACCAATCTTGTGCATCCAATAAGTACATTTGTGTCATTGGTTGAACATTTAGGTCATTTTCGTCCTCCCAAGGCTTATTCTCGTCCAATTAGGGTTTTTAACCAATCTTGTGCATCCAATAATTACATTTGTGTCATTAGTTGAACATTTAGGTCATTTTCGTCCTCCCAAGGCTTTTTCTCGTCCAATTATGGTTTTTAACCAATCTTGTGCATCCAATAAGTACATTTGTGTCATTGGTTGAACATTTAGGTCATTTTCGTCCTCCCAAGGCTTATTCTCGTCCAATTAGGGTTTTTAACAAATCTTGTGCATCCAATAAGTGATTTTGTGTCATTGGTTGAACATTTAGGTCATTTTCGCCCTCCCTAGGCTTATTCTCGTCCAATTAGAATTTTTAACAAATCTTGTGCATCCAATCAGTGATTTTGTGCCATACGTTGAACATTTAGGTCATTTTCGTCCTCCCAAGGCTTATTCTCGTCCAATTAGGGTTTTTAACCAATCTTGTGCATCCAATAAGTACATTTGTGTCATTGGTTGAACATTTAGGTCATTTTCGTCCTCCCAAGGCTTATTCTCGTCCAATTAGGGTTTTTAACCAATCTTATGCATCCAATAAGTACATTTGTGTCATTGATTGAACATTTAGGTCATTTTCGTCCTCCCAAGGCTTATTCTCGTCCAATTAGGGTTTTTAACAAATCTTGTGCATCATATAAGTGATTTTCTATCATGGGTTGAACATTTAGGTCATTTTCGTCCTCCCTAGGCTTATTCTCGTCCAATTAGGGTTTTTAACCAATCTTGTGCATCCAATAACTGATTTTGTGTCATTGGTTGAACATTTAGGTCATTTTTCGTCCTCCCAAGGCTTATTCTCGTCCAATTAGGGTTTTTAACCATTCTTGTGCATCCAATTAGTACATTTGTGTCATTGATTGAACATTTAGGTCATTTTCGTCCTCCGAAGGCTTATTCTCGTCCAATTAGGGTTTTTAACCAATCTTGTGCTTCCAATAAGTGATTTTGTGTCATTGGTTGAACATTTAGGTCATTTTCGTCCTCCCAAGGCTTATTCTCGTCCAATTAGGGTTTTTAACCAATCTTGTGCATCCAATTAGTACATTTGTGTCATTGATTGAACATTTAGGTCATTTTCGTCCTCCGAAGGCTTATTCTCGTCCAATTAGGGTTTTTAACCAATCTTGTGCTTCCAATAAGTGATTTTGTGTCATTGGTTGAACATTTAGGTCATTTTCGTCCTCCCAAGGCTTATTCTCGTCCAATTAGGGTTTTTAACCAATCATGTGCATCCAATAAGTAAATTTGTGTCATTGGTTGAACATTTAGGTCATTTTCGTCCTACCTAGGCTTATTCTCGTCCAATTAGGGTTTTTAACCAATCTTGTGCATCCAATAAGTACATTTGTGTCATTGGTTGAACATTTAGGTCATTTTCGTCCTCCCAAGGCTTATTCTCGTCCAATTAGGGTTTTTAACCAATCTTGTGCATCAAATAAAAACATTTGTGTCATTGGTTGAACATTTAGGTCATTTTCGTCCTCCCAAGGCTTATTCTCGTCCAATTAGGGTTTTTAACCAATCTTGTGCATCCAATAAGTGATTTTGTGTCATTGGTTGAACATTTAGGTCATTTTCGTCCTCCCAAGGGTTATTCTCGTCCAATTAGGGTTTTTAACCAATCTTGTGCATCCAATAAGTACTTTTGTGTCATTGGTTGAACATTTAGGTCATTTTCGTCCTCCCAAGGCTTATTCTCGTCCAATTAGGGTTTTTAACCAATCTTGTGCATCCAACAAGTGATTTTGTGTCATTGGTTGAACATTTAGGTCATCTTCGTCCTACCAATGCTTATTCTCGTCCAATTAGGGTTTTTAACCAATCTTAAGCATCCAATAAGTGATTTTGTGTCATTGGTTGAACATTTAGGTCATTTTCGTCCTCCCAAGGCTTATTCTCGTCCAATTAGGGTTTTTAACTAATCTTGTGCATCCAATAAGTGATTTTGTGTCATGGGTTGAACATTTAGGTCATTTTCGTCCTCCCTAGGCTTATTCTCGTCCAATTAGGGTTTTTAACCAATCTTGTGCATCCAATAAGTGATTTTCTGTCATTGGTTGAACATTTAGGTCATTTTCGTCCTCCCAAGGCTTATTCTCGTCCAATTAGGGTTTTTAACTAATCTTGTGCATCATATAAGTGATTTTCTGTCATGGGTTGAACATTTAGGTCATTTTCGTCCTCCCTAGGCTTATTCTCGTCCAATTAGGGTTTTTAACCAATCTTGTGCATCCAATAAGTGATTTTGTGTCATTGGTTGAACATTTAGGTCATTTTCGTCCTCCCTAGGCGTATTCTCGTCCAATTAGGGTATTTAACCAATCTTGTGCATCCAATAAGTACATTTGTGTCATTGGTTGAACATTTAGGTCATTTTCGTCCTCCCTAGGCTTATTCTCGTCCAATTAGGGTTTTTAACCAATCTTGTGCATCCAATAAGTGATTTTGTGCTATTGGTTGAACATTTAGGTCATTTATGTCCTCGCAAGGCTTATTCTCGTCCAATTAGGGTTTTTAACCAATCTTGTGCATCCAATAAGTACATTTGTGTCATTGGTTGAACATTTAGGTCATTTTCGTCCTCCCAAGGCTTATTCTCGTCCAATTAGGGTTTTTAACCAATCTTGTGCATCCAATAAGTACATTTGTGTCATTGGTTGAACATTTAAGTCATTTTCGTCCTCCCAAGGTTTATTCTCGTCCAATTAGGGTTTTTAACCAATCTTGTGTATCCAATAAGTGATTTTGTGTCATTGGTTGAACATTTAGGTCATTTTCGTCCTCACAAGGCTTATTCTCTTCCAATTAGGGATTTTAACCAATCTTGTGCATACAATAAGTGATTTTGTGTCATTGGTTGAACATTTAGGTCATTTTCGTTCTCCCAAGGCTTATTCTCGTCCAATTAGGGTTTTTAACCAATCTTGTGCATCCAATAAGTACATTTGTGTCATTGGTTGAACATTTAGGTCATTTTCGTCCTCCCAAGGCTTATTCTCGTCCAATTAGGGTTTTTAACCAATCTTGTGCATCCAATAAGTACATTTGTGTCATTGGTTGAACATTTAGGTCATTTTCGTCCTCCCAAGGCTTATTCTCGTCCAATTAGGGTTTTTAACCAATCTCTTGCATCCAATAAGTACATTTGTGTCATTGGTTGAACATTTAGGTCATTTTCGTCCTCCCAAGGCTTATTCTCGTCCAATTAGGGTTTTTAACCAATCTTGTGCATCCAATAAGTGATTTTGTGTCATTGGTTGAACATTAAGGTCATTTTCGTCCTCCTTAGGCTTATTCTCGTCCAATTAGGGTTTTTATCCAATCTTGTGCATCCAATAAGCTGTTTTGTGTCATTGGTTGAACATTTAGGTCATTTTCGTCCTCCCTAGGCTTATTCTCGTCAAATTAGGGTTTTTAACCAATCTTGTGCATCCAATAAGTACATTTGTGTCATTGGTTGAACATTTAGGTCATTTTCGTCCTCCCAAGGCTTATTCTCGTGCAATTAGGGTTTTTAACCAATCTTGTGCATCCAATAAGTACATTTGTGTCATTGGTTGAACATTTAGGTCATTTTCGTCCTCCCAAGGCTTATTCTCGTCCAATTAGGGTTTTTAACCAATCTTGTGCATCCAATAAGTGATTTTGTGTCGTTTGATGAACATTTAAGTCATTTTCGACCTCCCAAGACTTATTCTCGTCCAATTAGGGTTTTTAATTAATCTCGTGCATCCAATAAGTGATTTTGTGTCGTTGGTTGAACATTTAGATCATTTTTGTCCTCCCATGGCTTATTCTCGTCCAATTAGGGTTTTTAACCAATCTTGTGCATCCAATAAGTACATTTGTGTCATTGGTTGAACATTTAGGTCATTTTCGTCCTCCCAAGGCTTATTCTCGTCCAATTAGGGTTTTTAACCAATCTTGTGCATCCAATAAGTACATTTGTGTCATTGGTTGAACATATAGGTCATTTTCTTCCTCCCAAGACTTATTCTCGTCCAATTAGGGTTTTTAACCAATCTTGTGCATCCAATAAGTACATTTGTGTCATTGGTTGAACATTTAGGTCATTTTCATCCTCCCAAGGCTTATTCTCGTCCAATTAGGGTTTTTAACCAATCTTGTGCATCCAATAAGTAAATTTGTGTCATTGGTTGAACATTTAGGTAATTTTCGTCCTCCCAAGACTTATTCTCGTCCAATTAGGGTTTTTAACCAATCTTGTGCATCCAATAAGTACATTTGTGTCATTGGTTGAACATTTAGGTCATTTTCGTCCTCCCAAGGCTTATTCTCGTCCAATTAGGGTTTTTAACCAATCTTGTGTATCCAATAAGTGATTTTGTGTCGTTGGTTGAACATTTAGGTCATTTTCGTCCTCCCAAGGCTTATTCTCGTCCAATTAGGGTTTTTAACCAATCTTGTGCATCCAATAAGTGATTTTGTGTCGTTGGTTGAACATTTAGGTCATTTTCGTCCTCCCAAGGCTTATTCTCGTCCAATTAGGGTTTTTAACCAATCTTGTGCATCCAATAAGTGATTTTGTTTCATTGGTTGAACATTTAGGTCATTTTCGTCCTCTGAAGGCTTATTCTCGTCCAATTAGGGTTTTTAACCAATCTTGTGCATCCAATAAGTACATTTGTGTCATTGGTTGAACATTTAGGTCATTTTCGTCCTCCCAAGGCTTATTCTCGTCCAATTAGGGTTTTTAACCAATCTTGTGCATCCAATAAGTGATTTTGTGTCATTGGTTGAACATTTAGGTCATTTTCATCCTCCAGGGACTTATTCTTGTCCAATTAGGGTTTTTAACCAATCTTGTGCATCCAATAAGTGATTTTGTGTCATTGGTTGAACATTTAGGTCATTTTCGTCCTCCCAAGGCTTATTCTCGTCCAATTAGGGTTTTTAACCAATCTTGTGCATCAAACAAGTGATTTTGTGTCATTGGTTGAACATTTAGGTCATTTTCGTCCTACCAAGGCTTATTCTCGTCCAATTAGGGTTTTTAATCAATCTTAAGCATCCAATAAGTGATTTTGTGTCATTGGTTGAACATTTAGGTCATTTTCGTCCTCCCAAGGCTTATTCTCGTCCAATTAGGGTTTTTAACTAATCTTGTGCATCCAATAAGTGATTTTGTGTCATGGGTTGAACATTTAGGTCATTTTCGTCCTCCCTAGGCTTATTCTCGTCCAATTAGGGTTTTTAACCAATCTTGTGCATCCAATAACTGATTTTGTGTCATTGGTTGAACATTTAGGTCATTTTTCGTCCTCCCAAGGCTTATTCTCGTCCAATTAGGGTTTTTAACCATTCTTGTGCATCCAATTAGTACATTTGTGTCATTGATTGAACATTTAGGTCATTTTCGTCCTCCGAAGGCTTATTCTCGTCCAATTAGGGTTTTTAACCAATCTTGTGCTTCCAATAAGTGATTTTGTGTCATTGGTTGAACATTTAGGTCATTTTCGTCCTCCCAAGGCTTATTCTCGTCCAATTAGGGTTTTTAACCAATCTTGTGCATCCAATTAGTACATTTGTGTCATTGATTGAACATTTAGGTCATTTTCGTCCTCCGAAGGCTTATTCTCGTCCAATTAGGGTTTTTAACCAATCTTGTGCTTCCAATAAGTGATTTTGTGTCATTGGTTGAACATTTAGGTCATTTTCGTCCTCCCAAGGCTTATTCTCGTCCAATTAGGGTTTTTAACCAATCATGTGCATCCAATAAGTAAATTTGTGTCATTGGTTGAACATTTAGGTCATTTTCGTCCTACCTAGGCTTATTCTCGTCCAATTAGGGTTTTTAACCAATCTTGTGCATCCAATAAGTACATTTGTGTCATTGGTTGAACATTTAGGTCATTTTCGTCCTCCCAAGGCTTATTCTCGTCCAATTAGGGTTTTTAACCAATCTTGTGCATCCAATAAGTGTTTTTGTGTCATTGGTAGAACATTTAGGTCATTTTCGTCCTCCCTAGGCTTATTCTCGTCCAATTAGGGTTTTTAACCAATCTTGTGCATCCAATAAGTACATTTGTGTCATTGGTTGAACATTTAGGTCATTTTCGTCCTCCCTAGGCTTATTCTCGTCCAATTATGGTTTTTAACCAATCTTGTGCATCCAATAAGTACATTTGTGTCATTGGTTGAACATTTAGGTCATTTTCATCCTCCTTAGGCTTATTCTCGTCCAATTAGGGTTTTTAACCAATCTTGTGCATCCAATAAGTACATTTGTGTCATTGGTTGAACATTTAGGTCATTTTCGTCCTCCCAAGGCTTATTCTCGTCCAATTAGGGTTTTTAACCAATCTTGTGCATCCAATAAGTGATTTTGTGTCATTGGTAGAACATTTAGGTCATTTTCGTCCTCCCAAGGCTTATTCTCATCCAATTAGGGTTTTTAACAAATCTTGTGCATCCAATTAGTACATTTGTGTCATTGGTTGAACATTTAGGTCATTTTCGTCCTCCCTAGGCTTATTCTCGTCCAATTACGGTTTTTAACCAATCTTGTGCATCCAATAAGTGATTTTGTGTCATTGGTTGAACATTTAGGTCATTTTCGTCCTCCCTAGGCTTATTCTCGTCCAATTAGGGTTTTTAACCAGTCTTGTGCATCCAATAAGGGGTTTTGTGTCATTGGTTGAACATTTAGGTCATTTTCGTCCTCCCAAGGCTTATTCTCGTCCAATTAGGGTTTTTAACCAATTTTGTGCATCCAATAAGTAAATTTGTGTCATTGGTTGAACATTTAGGTCATTTTCGTCCTACCAAGGCTTATTCTCGTCCAATTAGGGTTTCTAACCAATCTTGTGCATCCAATAACTGATTTTGTGTCATTGGTTCAACATTTAGGTCATTTTCGTCCTCCCAAGGCTTATTCTCGTCCAATTAGGGTTTTTAACCAATCTTGTGCATCCAACAAGTGATTTTGTGTCATTGGTTGAACATTTAGGTCATCTTCGTCCTACCAATGCTTATTCTCGTCCAATTAGGGTTTTTAACCAATCTTAAGCATCCAATAAGTGATTTTGTGTCATTGGTTGAACATTTAGGTCATTTTCGTCCTCCCAAGGCTTATTCTCGTCCAATTAGGGTTTTTAACTAATCTTGTGCATCCAATAAGTGATTTTGTGTCATGGGTTGAACATTTAGGTCATTTTCGTCCTCCCTAGGCTTATTCTCGTCCAATTAGGGTTTTTAACCAATCTTGTGCATCCAATAAGTGATTTTCTGTCATTGGTTGAACATTTAGGTCATTTTCGTCCTCCCAAGGCTTATTCTCGTCCAATTAGGGTTTTTAACTAATCTTGTGCATCATATAAGTGATTTTCTGTCATGGGTTGAACATTTAGGTCATTTTCGTCCTCCTTAGGCTTATTCTCGTCCAATTAGGGTTTTTAACCAATCTTGTGCATCCAATAACTGATTTTGTGTCATTGGTTGAACATTTAGGTCATTTTTCGTCCTCCCAAGGCTTATTCTCGTCCAATTAGGGTTTTTAACCAATCTTGTGCATCCAATTAGTACATTTGTGTCATTGGTTGAACATTTAGGTCATTTTCGTCCTACCTAGGCTTATTCTCGTCCAATTAGGGTTTTTAACCAATCTTGTGCATCCAATAAGTACATTTTTGTCATTCGTTGAACATTTAGGTCATTTTCGTCCTCCCAAGGCTTATTCTCGTCCAATTAGGGTTTTTAACCAATCTTGTGCATTTTATAAGTAAATTTGTGTCATTGGTTGAACATTTAGGTCATTTTCGTTCTCCCAAGGCTTATTCTCGTCCAATTAGGGTTTTTAACCAATCTTGTGCATCCAATAAGTGATTTTGTGTCATTGGTAGAACATTTAGGTCATTTTCATCCTCCTTAGGCTTATTCTCGTCCAATTAGGGTTTTTAACCAATCTTGTGCATCCAATAAGTGATTTTGTGCCATTGGTTGAACATTTAGGTCATTTTCGTCCTCCCAAGGCTTATTCTCGTCCAATTAGGGTTTTTAACCAATCTTGTGCATCCAATAAGTGCTTTTGTGTCATTGGTTGAACATTTAGGTCATTTATGTCCTCCAAAAGCTTATTCTCGTCCAATTAGGGTTTTTAACCAATCTTGTGCATCCAATAAGTGATTTTGTGTCATTGGTTGAACATTTAGGTCATTTTCGTCCTCCCTAGGCTTATTCTCGTCCAATTAGGGTTTTTGACCAATCTTGTGCATCCAATAAGTGATTTTGTGTCATTGGTTGAACATTTAGGTCATTTTCGTCCTACCTAGGCTTGTTCTCGTTCAATTAGGGTTTTTGAACAATCTTGTGCATCCAATAAGTACATTTGTGTCATTGGTTGAACATTTAGGTCATTTTCGTCCTCCCAAGGCTTATTCTCGTCCAATTAGGGTTTTTAACCAATCTTGTGCATCCAATAAGTACATTTGTGTCATTGGTTGAACATTTAGGTCATTTATGTCCTCCAAAGGCTTATTCTCGTCCAATTAGGGTTTTTAACCAATCTTGTGCATCTAATAAGTGATTTTGTGTCATTGGTTGAACATTTAGGTCATTTTGGTCCTCCCTAGGCTTATTCTCATCCAATTAGGGTTTTTAACCAATCTTGTTTATCCAATAAGTACATTTGTGTCATTGGTTGAACATTTAGGTCATTTTCGTCCTCCCAAGGCTTATTCTCGTCCAATTAGGGTTTTTAACCAATCTTGTGCATCCAATAAGTACATTTGTGTCATTGGTTGAACATTTAGGTCATTTTCGTCCTCCCAAGGCTTATTCTCGTCCAATTAGGGTTTTTAACTAATCTTGTGGATCCAATAATTACATTTGTGTCATTGGTTGAACATTTAGGTCATTTTCGTCCTCCCAAGGCTTATTCTCGTCCAATTAGGGTTTTTAACCAATCTTGTGCATCCAATAAGTACATTTGTGTCATTGGTTGAACATTTTGGTCATTTTCGTCCTCCCAAGGCTTATCCTCGTCCAATTATGGTTTTTAACCAATCTTGTGCATCCAATAAGTACATTTGTGTCATTGGTTGAACATTTAGGTCATTTTCGTCCTCCCAAGGCTTATTCTCGTCCAATTAGGGTTTTTAACCAATCTTGTGCATCCAATAAGTACATTTGTGTCATTGGTTGAACATTTAGGTCATTTTCGTCCTCCCAAGGCTTATTCTCGTCCAATTAGGGTTTTTAACCAATCTTGTGCATCCAATAAGTACATTTGTGTCCTTGGTTGAACATTTAGGTCATTTTCGTCCTCCGAAGGCTTATTCTCGTCCAATTACGGTTTTTAACCAATCTTGTGCATCCAATAAGTACATTTGTGTCATTGGTTGAACATTTAGGTCATTTTCGTCCTCCCAAGGCTTATTTTCGTCCAATTAGAGTTTTTAACCAATCTTGTGCATCCAATAAGTACATTTGTGTCATTGGTTGAACATTTAGGACATTTTCGTCCTCCCAAGGTTTATAATCGTCCAGTTAGGGTTTTTAACCAATCTTGTGCATCCAATAAGTACATTTGTGTCATTGGTTGAACATTTAGGTCATTTTCGTCCTCCCAAGGCTTATTCTCGTCCAATTAGGGTTTTTAACCAATCTTGTGCATCCAATAAGTACATTTGTGTCATTGGTTGAACATTTAGGTCATTTTCATCCTCCCAAGGCTAATTCTCGTCCAATTAGGGTTTTTAACCAATCTTGTGCATCCAATAAGTACATTTGTGTCATTGGTTGAACATTTAGGTCATTTTCGTCCTCCCAAGGCTTATTCTCGTCCAATTAGGGTTTTTAACCAATCTTGTGCATCCAATAAGTACATTTGTGTCATTGGTTGAACATTTAGGTCATTTTCGTCCTCCCAAGGTTAATTCTCGTCCAATTAGGGTTTTTAACCAATCTTGTGCATCCAATAAGTACATTTGTTTTATTGGTTGAACATTTAGGTCATTTTCGTCCTCCCAAGGCTTATTCTCTTCCAATTAGGGTTTTTAACCAATCTTGTGCATCCAATAAGTACATTTGTGTCATTGGTTGAACATTTAGGTCATTTTCGTCCTCCCAAGGCTTATTCTCGTCCAATTAGGGTTTTTAACCAATCTTGTGCATCCAATAAGTACATTTGTGCAATTGGTTGAACATTTAGGCAATTTTTGTCCTCCCAAGGCTTATTCTCGTCCAATTAGGGTTTTTAACCAATCTTGTGCATCCAATAAGTACATTTGTGTCGTTGGTTGAGCATTTAGGTCATTTTCGTCCTCCCAAGGCTTATTCTCGTCCAATTAGGGTTTTTAACCAATCTTGTGCATCCAATAAGTACATTTGTGTCATTGGTTGAACATTTAGGTCATTTTCGTCCTCCCAAGGCTTATTCTCGTCCAATTAGGGTTTTTAACCAATCTTAAGAATCCAATAAGTATATTTGTGTCATTGGTTGAACATTTAGGTCATTTTCGTCCTCCCAAGGCTTATTCTCGTCCAATTAGGGTTTTTAACCAATCTTGTGCATCCAATAAGTACATTTGTGTCACTGATTGAACATTTAGGTCATTTTCGTCCTCCCAAGGCTTATTCTCGTCCAATTAGGGTTTTTAACCAATCTTGTGGATCCAATAAGTACATTTGTGTCATTTGTTGATTATTTAAGTCATTTTCGTCCTCCCACGGCTTATTCTCGTCCAATTAGGGTTTTTAACCAATCTTGTGCATCCAATAAGTACATTTGTGTCATTGGTTGAACATTTAGGTCATTTTCGTCCTCCCAAGGCTTATTCTCGTCCAATTAGGGTTTTTAACCAATCTTGTGCATCCAATAAGTACATTTGTGTCATTGGTTGAACATTTAGGTCATTTTCGTCCTCCCAAGGCTTATTCTCGTCCAATTAGGGTTTTTAACCAATCTTGTGCATCCAATAAGTACATTTGTGTCATTGGTTGAACATTTAGGTCATTTTCGTCCTCCTAAGGCTTATTCTCGACCAATTACAATTTTTAACCAATCTTGTGCATCCAATAAGTGATTTTGTGTCATTGGTTGAACATTTAGGTCATTTTCGTCCTCCCAAGGCTTATTCTCATCCAATTAGGGTTTTTCTCCAATATTGTGCATCCAATAAGTGATTTTGTGTCATTGGTTGAACATTTAGGTCATTTTCGTCCTCCCAAGGCTTATTCTCGTCCAATTAGGGTTTTTAACCAATCTTGTGCATCCAATAAGTACATTTGTGTCATTAGTTGAACATTATGTCATTTTCGTCCTCCCTAGGCTTATTCTCGTCCAATTAGGGTTTTTAACCAATCTTGTGCATCCAATAAGTACATTTGTGTCATTGGTTGAACATTTAGGTCATTTTCGTCCTCCCAAGGCTTATTCTCGTCCAATTAGGGTTTTTAACCAATCTTGTGCATCCAATAAGTACATTTGTGTCATTGGTTGAACATTTAGGTCATTTTCGTCCTCCCAAGGCTTATTCTCGTCCAATTAGGGTTTTTAACCAATCTTGTGCATCCAATAAGTGATTTTGTGTCAGTGGTTGAACATTTAGGTCATTTTCGTCCTCCCAAGGCTTATTCTCGTCCAATTAGGGTTTTTAATTAATCTCGTGCATCCAATAAGTACATTTGTGTCGTTGGTTGAACATTTAAGTCATTTTCGTCCTCCCATGGCTTATTCTCGTCCAATTAGGGTTTTTAACCAATCTTGTGCATCCAATAAGTACATTTGTGTCATTGGTTGAACATTTAGGTCATTTTCGTCCTCCCAAGGCTTATTCTCGTCCAATTAGGGTTTTTAACCAATCTTGTGCATCCAATAAGTACATTTGTGTCAATTGTTGAACATTTAGGTCATATTTCGTCCTCCCAAGGCTTATTCTCGTCCAATTAGGGTTTTTAACCAATCTTGTGCATCCAATAAGTACATTTGTGTCATTGGTTGAACATTTAGGTCATTTTCGTCCTCCCAAGGCTTATTCTCGTCCAATTAGGGTTTTTAACCAATCTAGTGAATCCAATAAGTAGATTTTGTGTCATTGGTTGAACATTTAGGTTATTTTCGTCCTCCCATGGCTTATTCTCGTCCAATTAGGGTTTTTAACCAATCTTGTGCATCCAATAAGTACATTTGTGTCATTGGTTGAACATTTAGGTCATTTTCGTCCTCCCAAGGCTTATTCTCGTCCAATTAGGGTTTTTAACCAATCTTGTGCATCCAATAAGTGATTTTGTGCCATACATTGAACATTTAGGTCATTTACGTCCTCCCAAGGCTTATTCTCGTCCAATTAGGGTTTTTAACCAATCTTGTGCATCCAATAAGTACATTTGTGTCATTGGTTGAACATTTAGGTCATTTTCGTCCTCCCAAGGCTTATTCTCGTCCAATTAGGGTTTTTAACCAATCTTGTGCATCCAATAAGTACATTTGTGTCATTGGTTGAACATTTAGGTCATTTTCGTCCTCCCAAGGCTTATTCTCGTCCAATTAGGGTTTTTAACCAATCTTGTGCATCCAATAAGTACATTTGTGTCATTGGTTGGACATTTAGGTCATTTTCGTCCTCCCAAGGTTTATTCTCGTACAATTAGGGTTTTTAACCAATCTTGTGCATCCAATAAGTGATTTTATGTCATTGGTTGAACATTTAGGTCATTTTCGTCCTACCAAGGCTTATTCTCGTCCAATTAGGGTTTTTAACCAATCTTGTGCATCCAATAAGTACATTTGTGTCATTGGTTGAACATTTAGGTCATTTTCGTCCTCCCAAGGCATATTCTCGTCCAATTAGGGTTTTTAACCAATCTTGTGCATTTAATAAGTGATTTTGTGTCATTGGTTGAACATTTTGGTCATTTTCGTTCTCCCAAGGCTTATTTTCGTCCAATTAGGGTTTTTAACCAATTTTGTGCATCCAATAAGTAAATTTGTGTCATTGGTTGAACATTTAGGTCATTTTCGTCCTCCAAAGGCTTATTCTCGTCCAATTATGGTTTTTAACCAATCTTGTGCATCCAACAAGTTATTTTGTGTCATTGGTTGAACATTTAGGTCATTTTCGTCCTACCAAGGCTTATTCTCGTCCAATTAGGGTTTCTAACCAATCTTGTGCATCCAATAACTGATTTTGTGTCATTGGTTCAACATTTAGGTCATTTTCGTCCTCCCAAGGCTTATTCTCGTCCAATTAGGGTTTTTAACCAATCTTGTGCATCCAATAAGTGATTTTGTGCCATTGGTTGAACATTTAGGTCATTTTCATCCTCCCTAGGCTTATTCTCGTGCAATTAGGGTTTTTAACCAATCTTGTGCATCTAATAAGTGATTTTGTGTCATTTGTTGAACATTTAGGTCATTTTCGTCCTCCCAAGGCTTACTCTCGTCAAATTAGGGTTTTTAACCAATCTTGTGCATCCAATAAGTACATCTGTGTCATCGGTTGAACATTTAGGTCATTTTCGTCCTCCCAAGGCTTATTCTCGTC
>JBBPBP010000287.1:0-17225 GCA_037974735.1 Cicer chorassanicum
CTTATTGGATGCACAAGATTGGTTAAAAACCCTAATTGGACGAGAATAAGCCTAGGGAGGATGAAAATGACCTAAATGTTCAACCAATGACACAAAATCACTTATTGGATGCACAAGATTGGTTAAAAACCCTAATTGGACGAGAATAAGCCTTGGGAGAACGAAAATGACCTAAATGTTCAACCAATGACCCAAATTTACTTATTAAATGCACAAGATTGGTTAAAAACCCTAATTGGACGAGAATAACCCTTGGGAGGACGAAAATGACCTAAATGTTCAACGAATGACACAAATGTACTTATTGGATGCACAAGATTGGTTAAAAACACTAATTGGAGGAGAATAAGCCTAGGGAGGACGAAAATGACCTAAATGTTTAACCAATGACACAAATGTACTTATTGGATGCACAAGATTGGTTAAAAACCCTAATTGGACGAGAATAAGCCTAGGGAGGACGAAAATGACCTAAATGTTCAACCAATGACACAAATGTACTTATTGGATGCACAAGATTGGTTAAAAACCCTAATTGGACGAGAATAAGCCTTGGGAGGACGAAAATGACCTAAATGTTCAACCTATGACACAAATTTACTTATTGGATGCACAAGATTGGTTAAAAACCCTAATTGGACGAGAATAAGCCTAGGTACGACGAAAATGACCTAAATGTTCAACCAATGACACAAATTTACTTATTGGATGCACAATATTGGTTAAAAACCCTAATTGGAAGAGAATAAGCCTTGGGAGGACGAAAATGACCTAAAATTCAACCAATGACACAAAATCACTTATTGGAAGCACAAGATTGGTTAAAAACCCTAATTGGACGAGAATAAGCCTTCGGAGGACGAAAATGACCTAAATGTTCAATCAATGACACAAATGTACTAATTGGATGCACAAGATTGGTTAAAAACCCTAATTGGACGAGAATAAGCCTTGGGAGGACGAAAAATGACCTAAATGTTCAACCAATGACACAAAATCAGTTATTGGATGAACAAGATTGGTTAAAAACCCTAATTGGACGACAATAAGCCTAGGGAGGACGAAAATGACCTAAATGTTCAACCCATGACAGAAAATCACTTATATGATGCACAAGATTAGTTAAAAACCCTAATTGGACGAGAATAAGCCTTGGGAGGACGAAAATGACCTAAATGTTCAACCAATGACAGAAAATCACTTATTGGATGCACAAGATTGGTTAAAAACCCTAATTGGACGAGAATAAGCCTAGGGAGGACGAAAATGACCTAAATGTTCAACCCATGACACAAAATCACTTATTGGATGCACAAGATTAGTTAAAAACCCTAATTGGACGAGAATAAGCCTTGGGAGGACGAAAATGACCTAAATGTTCAACCAATGACACAAAATCACTTATTGGATGCTTAAGATTGGTTAAAAACCCTAATTGGACGAGAATAAGCCTTGGTAGGACGAAGATGACCTAAATGTTCAACCAATGACACAAAATCACTTGTTGGATGCACAAGATTGGTTAAAAACCCTAATTGGACGAGAATAAGCCTTGGGAGGACGAAAATGACCTAAATGTTCAACCAATGACACAAATTTACTTATTGGATGCACAAGATTGGTTAAAAACCCTAATTGGACGAGAATAAGCCTAGGTAGGACGAAAATGACCTAAATGTTCAACCAATGACACAAATTTACTTATTGGATGCACAAGATTGGTTAAAAACCCTAATTGGAAGAGAATAAGCCTTGGGAGGACGAAAATGACCTAAAATTCAACCAATGACACAAAATCACTTATTGGAAGCACAAGATTGGTTAAAAACCCTAATTGGACGAGAATAAGCCTTCGGAGGACGAAAATGACCTAAATGTTCAATCAATGACAAAAATGTACTAATTGGATGCACAAGATTGGTTAAAAACCCTAATTGGACGAGAATAAGCCTTGGGAGGACGAAAAATGACCTAAATGTTCAACCAATGACACAAAATCAGTTATTGGATGAACAAGATTGGTTAAAAACCCTAATTGGACGAGAATAAGCCTAGGGAGGACGAAAATGACCTAAATGTTCAACCCATGACAGAAAATCACTTATATGATGCACAAGATTAGTTAAAAACCCTAATTGGACGAGAATAAGCCTTGGGAGGACGAAAATGACCTAAATGTTCAACCAATGACACAAATGTACTTATTGGATGCACAAGATTGGTTAAAAACCCTAATTGGACGAGAATAAATCTAGGGAGGACGAAAATGACCTAAATGTTCAACCAATGACACAAAATCACTTATTGGATGCACAAGATTGGTTAAAAACCCTAATTGGACGAGAATAAGCCTTGGGAGGACGAAAATGACCTAAATGTTCAACCAATGACACAAAATCACTTATTGGATGCACAAGATTGGTTAAAAACCCTACTTGGGCGAGAATAAGCCTTGGGAGGACGAAAATGACCTAAATGTTCAACCAATGACACAAAATCACTTATTGGATGCACAAGATTGGTTAAAAACCCTAATTGGACGAGAATAAGCCTTGGGAGGACGAAAATGACCTAAATGTTCAACCAATGACACAAAATCACTTATTGGATGCACAAGATTGGTTAAAAACCCTAATTGGACGAGAATAAGCCTTGGGAGGACGAAAATGACCTAAATGTTCAACCAATGACACAAAATCACTTATTGGATGCACAAGATTGGTTAAAAACCCTAATTGGACCAGAAAAAGCCTTGGGAGGACGAAAATGACCTAAATGTTCAACCAATGACACAAATGTACTTATTGGATGCAGCAGATTTGTTAAAAACCCTAATTGGACGAGAATAAGCCTTGGGAGGACGAAAATGACCTAAATGTTCAACCAATGACACAAAATCACTTATTGGATGCACAAGATTGGTTAAAAACCCTAATTGGACGAGAATAAGCCTAGGGAGGACGAAAATGACCTAAATGTTCAACCAATGACACAAATGTACTTATTGGATGCACAAGATTGGTTAAAAATCCCAATTGGACGAGAATAAGCCTTGGGAGGACGAAAATGACCTAAATGTTCAACCAATGACACAAAATCACTTATTGGATGCACAAGATTGGTTAAAAACCCTAATTGGACGAGAATAAGCCTAGGGAGGACGAAAATGACCTAAATGTTCAACCCATGACAGAAAATCACTTATATGATGCACAAGATTAGTTAAAAACCCTAATTGGACGAGAATAAGCCTTGGGAGGACGAAAATTACCTAAATGTTCAACCAATGACAGAAAATCACTTATTGGATGCACAAGATTGGTTAAAAACCCTAATTGGACGAGAATAAGCCTAGGGAGGACGAAAATGACCTAAATGTTCAACCCATGACACAAAATCACTTATTGGATGCACAAGATTAGTTAAAAACCCTAATTGGACGAGAATAAGCCTTGGGAGGACGAAAATGACCTAAATGTTCAACCAATGACACAAAATCACTTATTGGATGCTTAAGATTGGTTAAAAACCCTAATTGGACGAGAATAAGCCTTGGTAGGACGAAGATGACCTAAATGTTCAACCAATGACACAAAATCACTTGTTGGATGCACAAGACTGGTTAAAAACCCTAATTGGACGAGAATAAGCCTATGGAGGACGAAAATGACCTAAATGTTCAACCAATGACACAAAATCACTTATTGGATGCACAAGATTGGTTAAAAACCCTACTTGGAAGAGAAGAAGCCTTGGGAGGACGAAAATGACCTAAATGTTCAACCAATGGCACAAAATCACTTATTGGATTCACAAGATTGGTTAAAAACCCTAATTGGACGAGAATAAGCCTTGGGAGGACGAAAGTGACCTAAATGTTCAACCAATGACACAAAATCACTTATTGGATGCACAAGACTGGTTAAAAACCCTAATTGGACGAGAATAAGCCTATGGAGGACGAAAATGACCTAAATGTTCAACCAATGACACAAAATCACTTATTGGATGCACAAGATTGGTTAAAAACCCTAATTGGACGAGAATAAGTCTTGGGAGGACGAAAATGACCTAAATGTTCAACCAATGACACAAATGTACTTATTGGATGCACAAGATTGCTTAAAAACTCTAATTGGACGAGAAAAAGCCTTGGGAGGACGAAAATGACCTAAATGTTCAAACAATGACACAAAATCACTTATTGGATGCATGAGATTGGTTAAAAACCCTAATTGGACGAGAATAAGCCTTGGGAGGACGATAATGACCTAAATGTTCAACCAATGACACAAAATCACTTATTGGATGCACAAGATTTGTTAAAAACCCTAATTGGACGAGAATAAGCCTTGGGAGGACGAAAATGACCTAAATGTTCAACCAATGACACAAAATCACTTATTGGATGCACAAGATTGGTTAAAAACCCTAATTGGACGAGAATAAGCCTTGGGAGGACGAAAATGACCTAAATGTTCAACCAATGACACAAATGTACTT
Organism: Cicer chorassanicum; assembly: GCA_037974735.1. Classification (NCBI taxonomy): domain Eukaryota; kingdom Viridiplantae; phylum Streptophyta; class Magnoliopsida; order Fabales; family Fabaceae; genus Cicer; species Cicer chorassanicum. Next base: position 4,504 of record JBBPBP010000287.1, read on the forward strand.
ATTGGATGCACAAGATTGGTTAAAAACCCTAGTTGCACGAGAATAAGCCTTGGGAGGACGAAAATGACCTAAATGTTCAACCAATGACACAAATGTACTTATTGGATGCACAAGATTGGTCAAAAACCCTAATTGGACGAGAATAAGCCTTGGGAGGACGAAAATGACCTAAATGTTCAACCAATGACACAAAATCACTTATTGGATGCACAAGATTGGTTCAAAACCCTAATTGGACGAGAATAAGCCTAGTGAGGACGAAAATGACCTAAATGTTCAACCAATGACACAAAATCACTTATTGGATGCACAAGATTGGTTAAAAACCCTAATTGGACGAGAATAAGCCTTGGGAGGACGAAAATGACCTAAATGTTCAACCAATGACACAAAATCACTTATTGGATGCACAAGATTGGTTAAAAACCCTAATTGGACGAGAATAAGCCTAGGGAGGACGAAAATGACCTAAATGTTCAACCAATGACCCAAAATCACTTATTGGATGCACAAGATTGGTTAAAAACCCTAATTGGACGAGAACAAGCCTTGGGAGGACGAAAATGACCTAAATGTTCAACCGATAACACAAATGTACTTATTGGATGCACAAGATTGGTTAAAAACCCTAATTGGACGAGAATAAGCCTTGGGAGGACGAAAATGACCTAAATGTTCAAACAATGACACAAAATCACTTATTGGATGCACAAGATTGGTTAAAAACCCTAATTGGACGAGAATAAGCCTTGGGAGGACAAAATGACCTAAATGTTCAACCAATGACACAAATGTACTTATTGGATGCACAAGATTGGTTAAAAACCATAATTGGACGAGATTAAGCCTTGGGAGGAAGAAAATGACCTAAATGTTCAACCAATGACACAAAATCACTTATTGGATGCACAAGATTGGTTAAAAACCCTAATTGGACGAGAATAAGCCTAGGGAGGACGAAAATGACCTAAATGTTCAACCAATGACACAAATGTACTTATTGGATGCACAAGATTGGTTAAAAACCCTAATTGGACGAGAATAAGCCTTAGGAGGACGAAAATGACCTAAATATTCAAACAATGACACAAATGTACTTATTGGATGCAAAAGATTGGTTAAAAACCCTAATTGGACGAGAATAAGCCTTGGGAGGACGAAAATGACCTAAATGTTCAACCAATGACACAAATGTACTTATTGGATGCACAAGATTGGTTAAAAACCCTAATTGGACGAGAATAAGCCTTGGGAGTGCGAAAATGACCTAAATGTTCAACCAATGACACAAAATCACTTATTGGATGCACAAGATTGGTTAAAAACCCTAATTGGACGAGAATAAGCCTTGGGAGGACGAAAATGACCTAAATGTTCAACCAATGACACAAATGTACTTATTGGATGCACAAGATTTGTTAAAAACCCTAATTGGACGAGAATAAGTCTGGGGAGGACGAAAATGACCTAAATGTTCAACCAATGACACAAAATCACCTATTGGATGCACAAGATTTAAAAACCCTAATTGACGAGAATAAGCCTTGGGAGTACGAAATTGACCTAAATGTTCAACCAATGACACAAAATCACTTATTGGATGCACAAGATTGGTTAAAAACCCTAATTGGACGAGAATAAGCCTTGGGAGGACGAAAATGACCTAAATGTTCAACCAATGACACAAATGTACTTATTGGATGCACAAGATTGGTGTAAAACCCTAATTGGATGAGAATAAGCTTTGGGAGGACGAAAATGACCTAAATGTTCAACAATGACACAAATGTACTTATTGGATGCACAAGATTGGTTAAAAACCCTAATTGGAAGAGAATAAGCCTTGGGAGGACGAAAATGACCTAAATGTTCAACCAATGACACAAAATCACTTATTGGATGCACAAGATTGGTTAAAAACCCTAATTGGACGAGAATAAGCCTAGGGAGGACGAAAATGACCTAAATGTTCAACCAATGACACAAAGTCACTTATTGGATGCACAAGATTGGTTAAAAACCCTAATTGGACGAGAATAAGCCTAGGGAGGACGAAAATGACATAAATGTTCAACCAATGACACAAATGTACTTATTGGATGCACAAGATTGTTAAAAACCCTAATTGGACGAGAATAAGCCTAGAGAGGACGAAAATAACCTAAATGTTCAACCAATGACACAAAATCACTTATTGGATGCACAAGATTGGTTAAAAACCCTAATTGGACGAGAATAAGCCTTGGGATGACGAAAATGACCTAAATGTTCAACCAATGACACAAAATCACTTATTGGATGCACAAGATTGGTTAAAAACCCTAATTGGACGAGAATATGCCTTGGGAGGACGAAAATGACCTAAATGTTCAACCAATGACACAAATTTACTTATTGGATGCACAAGATTGGTTAAAAACCCTAATTGGACGAGAATAAGCCTTGGGAGGACGAAAATGACCTAAATGTTCAACCAATGACATAAAATCACTTATTGGATGCACAAGATTGGTTAAAAACTCCAATTGGGCGAGAATAAGCCTTGGAAGGACGAAAATGACCTAAATGTTCAACCAATGACACAAAATCACTTATTGGATGCACAAGATTGGTTAAAAACCCTAATTGGACGAGAATAAGCCTTGGGAGGACGAAAATGACCTAAATGTTCAACCAATGACACAAATGTACTTATTGGATGCACAAGATAGGTTAAAAAACCCTAATTGGACGAGAATAAGCCTTGGGAGGACGAAAATGACCTAAATGTTCAACCAATGACACAAATGTACTTATTGGATGCACAAGATTGGTTAAAAACCCTAATTGGACGAGAATAAGCCTTATGAGGACGAAAATAACCTAAACGTTCAAACAATGACACTAAATCACTTATTGGATGCATAAGATTGGTTCAAAACCCTAATTGGACGAGAATAAGCCTTGGGAGGACGAAAATGACCTAAATGTTCAACCAATGACACAAAATCACTTATTGGATGCACAAGATTGGTTAAAAACCCTAATTGGACGAGAATAAGCCTTGGGAGGACGAAAATGACCTAAATGTTCAACCAATGACACAAATGTACTTATTGGATGCAAAAGATTGGTTAAAAACCCTAATTGGACGAGAATAAGCCTTGGGAGGACGAAAATGACTTAAATGATTAACCCATGACACAAATGTACTTATTGGATGCACAAGATTGGTTCAAAACCCTAATTGGACGAGAATAAGCCTTGGGAGGACAAAAATGACATAAATGTTCAACCAATGACACAAAATCATTTATTGGATGCACAAGATTGGTTAAAAACCCTAATTGGACGAGAATAAGCCTTGGGAGGACGAAAATGACCTAAATGTTCAACCAATGACACAAAATCACTTATTGGATGCACAAGATTGGTTAAAAACCCTAATTGGACGAGAATAAGCCTTGGGAGGACGAAAATGACCTAAATGTTCAACCAATAACACAAAATCACTTATTGGATGCAAGTGATTGGTTAAAAACCCTAATTAGACGAGAATAAGCCTTGGGAGCACGAAAATGACCTAAATGTTCAACCAATGATACAAAATCACTTATTGGATGCACAAGATTGGTTAAAAACCCTAATTGGACGAGAATAAGCCTTGGGAGGACGAAAATGACCTAAATGTTCAACCAATGACACAAATGTACTTATTAGATGCACAAGATTTGTTAAAAACCCTAATTGGACGAGAATAAGCATAGGGAGGACGAAAATGACCTAAATGTTCAACCAATGACACAAAATCACTTTTTGGATGCACAAGATTGGTTAAAAACCCTAATTGGACGAGAAAAAGCCTTGGGAGGAAGAAAATGACCTAAATGTTCAACCAATGACACAAAATCACTTATTGGATGCACAAGATTGGTTAAAAACCCTAATTGGACGAGAATAAGCCTTGGGAGGACGAAAATGACCTAAATGTTCAACCAATGACACAAATGTACTTATTGGATGCACAAGATTTGTTAAAAACCCTAATTGGACGAGAATAAGTCTGAGGAGGACGAAAATGACCTAAATGTTCAACCAATGACACAAAATCACTTATTGGATGCACAAGATTGGTTAAAAACCCTAATTGGACGAGAATAAGCCTTGGGAGGACGAAAATGACCTAAATGTTCAACCAATGACACAAATGTACTTATTGGATGCACAAGATTGGTTAGAAACCCTTATTGGATGAGAATAAGCATTGGGAGGACGAAAATGACCTAAATGTTCAACCAATGACACAAAATCACTTATTGGATGCACAAGATTGGTTAAAAACCCTAATTGGACGAGAATAAGCCTTGGGAGGACGAAAATGACCTAAATGTTCAACCAATGACACAAATGTACTTATTGGATGCACAAGATTGGTTAAAAACCCTAATTGGACGAGAAAAATCCATGGGAGGACGAAAATGACCTAAATGTTCAACCAATGACACAAAATCACTTATTGGATGCACAAGATTGGTTAAAAACCCTAATTGGACGAGAATAAGCCTTGGGAGGACGAAAATGACCTAAATGTTCAACCAATGACACAAATGTACTTATTGGATGCACAAGATTGGTTAAAAACCATAATTGGACGACAATAAGCCTAGGGAGGACGAAAATGACCTAAATGTTAAACCAATGACACAAAATCACTTATTGTGTGCACAAGATTGGTTAAAATCCCTAATTAGGCGAGACTAAGCCTTGGGAGGACGCATATGACCTAAATGTTCAACCAATGACACAAAATCACTTATTGGATGCACAAGATTGGTTAAAAACCCTAATTGGACGAGAATAAGCCTTGGGAGGACGAAAATGACCTAAATGTTCAACCAATGACACAAAATCACTTATTGGATGCACAAGATTGGTTAAAACCCCTAATTCGACGAGAATAAGCCTTGGGAGGACGAAAATGACCTAAATGTTCAACCAATGACACAAAATCACTTATTGGATGCACAAGATTGGTTAAAAACCCTAATTGGACGAGAATAAGCCTAGGGAGGACGAAAATGACCTAAATGTTCAACCAATGACACAAATGTACTTATGGGATGCACAAGATTGGTTTAAAACCCTAATTGGACGAGAATAAGCCTAGGGAGGATGAAAATGACCTAAATGTTCAACCAACGACACAAAATCACTTATTGGATGCACAAGATTGGTTAAAAACCCTAATTGGACGAGAATAAGCCTAGGGAGGACGAAAATGACCTAAATGTTCAACCAATGACACAAAATCACTTATTGGATGCACAAGATTGGTTAAAAACCCTAATTGGATAGAATAAGCCTTGGGAGGACGAAAATGACCTAAATGTTCAACCAATGACACAAAATCACTTATTGGATGCACAAGATTGGTTAAAAACCCTAATTGGACGAGAATAAGCCTAGGGAGGACGAAAATGACCTAAATGTTCAACCAATGACACAAAATCACTTATTGGATGCACAAGATTGGTTAAAAACCCTAATTGGACGAGAATAAGCTTTTGGAGGACATAAAGGACCTAAATGTTCAACCAATGACACAAATGTACTTATTGGATGCACAAGATTGGTTAAAAACCCTAATTGGACGACAATAAGCATTGGGAGGACGAAAATCACCTAAATGTTCAACCAATGGCACAAAATCACTTATTGGATGCACAAGATTGGTTAAAAACCCTAATTGGACGAGAATAAGCCTAGGGAGGACGAAAATGACCAAAATGTTCAACCAATGACACAAAATCACTTATTGGATGCACAAGATTGGTTAAAAACCCTAATTGAAGGAGAATAAGCCTAGGGAGGACGAAAATGACCAAAATGTTCAACCAATGACACAAATGTACTTATTGGATGCACAAGATTGGTTCAAAACCCTAATTGGATGAGAATAAGCCTAGGGAGGACGAAAATGACATAAATGTTCAACCAATGACCCAAAATCACTTATTGGATGCACAAGATTGGTTAAAAACCCTAATTGGACGAGAATAAGCCTTGGGAGGACGAAAATGACCTAAATGTTCAACCAATGGCACAAAATCACTTATTGGATGCACAAGATTGGTTAAAAACCCTAATTGGACGAGAATGTGCCTTGGGAGGACGAAAATGACCTAAATGTTCAACCAATGACACAAAATCACTTATTGGATGCACAAGATTGGTTAAAAACCCTAATTGGACGAGAATAAGCCTTGGGAGGACGAAAATGACCTAAATGTTCAACCAATGACACAAAATAACTTATTGTATGCACAAGATTGGTTAAAAACCCTAATTGGACGAGAATAAGCCTTGGGAGAACGAAAATGACCTAAATGTTCAACCAATGACACAAAATCACTTATTGGATGCATAAGATTGGTTAAAAACTCTAATTGGACGAGAATAAGCCTTGGGAGGACGAAAATGACCTAAATGTTCAACCAATGACACAAATGTACTTATTTGATGCACAAGATTGGTTAAAAACCCTAATTGGACGAGAATAAGACTAGGGAGGACGAAAATGACCTAAATGTTCAACCAATGACACAAAATCACTTATTGGATGCACAAGATTGGTTAAAAACCCTAATTGGACGAGAATAAGCCTTGGGAGGACGAAAATGACCTAAATGTTCAACCAATGACACAAAATAACTTATTGGATGCACAAGATTGGTTAAAAACCCTAATTGGAAGAGAATAAGCCTAGGGAGGACGAAAATGACCTAAATGTTCAACCAATGACACAAATGTACTTATTGGATGCACAAGATTGGTTAAAAACCCTAATTGGACGAGAATAAGCCTAGGGAGGATGAAAATGACCTAAATCTTCAACCAATGACACAAAATCACTTATTGGATGCACAAGATTGGTTAAAAACCCTAATTGGACGAGAATAAATCTTGGGAGAACGAAAATGACCTAAATGTTTAACCAATGACACAAATTTACTTATTAAATGCACAAGATTGGTTAAAAACCCTAATTGGACGAGAATAAGCCTTGGGAGGATGAAAATGACCTAAATGTTCAACGAATGACACAAATGTACTTATTGGATGCACAAGATTGGTTAAAAACCCTAATTGGAGGAGAATAAGCCTAGGGAGGACGAAAATGACCTAAATGTTTAACCAATGACACAAATGTACTTATTGGATGCACAAGATTGGTTAAAAACCCTAATTGGACGAGAATAAGCCTAGGGAGGACGAAATTGACCTAAATGTTCAACCAATGACACAAATGTACTTATTGGATGCACAAGATTGGTTAAAAACCCTAATTGGACGAGAATAAGCCTAGGGAGGACGAAAATGACCTAAATGTTCAACCAATGACACAAATGTACTTATTGGATGCACAAGATTGGTTAAAAACCCTAATTGGACGAGAATAAGCCTTGGGAGGACGAAAATGACCTAAATGTTCGACAAATGGCACAAAATCACTTATTGGATGCACAAGATTGGTTAAAAACCCTAATTGGACGAGAATAAGCCTAGGGAGGACGAAAATGACCTAAATGTTCAACCAATGACACAAATGTACTTATTGGATGCACAAGATTGGTTAAAAACCCTAATTGGACGAGAATAAGCCTTGGGAGGACGAAAATGACCTAAATGTTCAACCAATGGCACAAAATCACTTATTGGATGCATAAGATTGTTAAAAAACCCTAATTGGACGAGAATAAGCCTAGGGAGGACGAAAATGACCTAAATGTTCAACCAATGACACAAAATCACTTATTGGATGCACAAGATTGGTTAAAAACCCTAATTGGACGAGAATAAGCCTAGGGAGGACGAAAATGACCTAAATGTTCAACCAATGACACAAATGTACTTATTGGATGCACAAGATTGGTTAAAAACCCTAATTGGACGAGAATAAGCCTAGGGAGGACGAAAATGACCTAAATGTTCAACCAATGACACAAAATCACTTCTTGGATGCGCATGATTGGTTAAAAACCCTAATTGGACGAGAATAAGCCTAGGGAGGACGAAAATGACCTAAATGTTCAACCAATGACACAAAATCACTTATTGGATGCACAAGATTGGTTAAAAACCCTAATTGGACGAGAATAAGCCTTGGGAGGATGAAAATGACCTAAATGTTCAACCAATGACACAAATGTACTTATTGGATGCACAAGATTGGTTAAAACCCCTAATTGGCCGAGAATAAGCCTAGGGAGGACGAAAATGATCTAAATGTTCAACCAATGACACAAAATCACTTATTGGATGCACAAGATTGGTTAAGAACCCTAATTGGACGAGAATAAGCTTTGTGAGGACGAAAATGACCTAAATGTTCAACCAATGACACAAATGTACTTATTGGATGCACAAGATTGGTTAAAAACCCTAATTGGACGAGAATAAGCCTAGGGAGGACGAAAATGACCTAAATGTTCAACCAATGACACAAAATCACTTATTGGATGCACAACATTCGTTAAAAACCCTAATTGGACGAGAATAAGCCTTGGGAGGACGAAAATGAACTAAATGTTCAACCAATGACACAAATGTACTTATTGGATGCACAAGATTGGTTAAAACCCCTAATTGGTCGAGAATAAGCCTAGGGAGGACGAAAATGATCTAAATGTTCAACCAATGACAAAAAATCACTTATTGGATGCACAAGATTGGTTAAAAACCCTAATTGGACGAGAATAAGCTTCGGAAGGACGAAAATGACCTAAATGTTCAACCAATGACACAAATGTACTTATTGGATGCACAAGATTGGTTAAAAACCCTAATTGGACGAGAATAAGCCTAGGGAGGACGAAAATGACCTAAATGTTCAACCAATGACACAATAGTACTTATTGGATGCACAAGATTGGTTAAAAACCCTAATTGGACGAGAATAAGTCTTGGGAGGACGAAAATGACCTAAATGTTCAACCAATGACACAAAATCACTTATTGGATGCACAAGATTGGTTAAAAACCCTAATTGGACGAGAATAAGCCTGGGGAGGACGAAAATGACCTAAATGTTCAACCAATGACACAAAATCACTTATTGGATGCACAAGATTGGCTAAAAATCCTAATTGGACGACAATAAGCCTAGGGAGGACGAAAATGACCTAAATGTTCAACCAATGACACAAATGTACTTATTGGATGCACAAGATTGGTTAAAAGCCCTAATTGGACGAGAATAAGCCTTGGGACGACGAAAATGACATAAATGTTCAACCAATGACACAAATGTACTTATTGGATGCACAAGATTGGTTAGAAACCCTAATTGGACGAGAATAAGTCTAGGGAGGACGAAAATGACCTAAATGTTCAACCAATGACACAAATGTACTTATTGGATGCACAAGATTGGTTAAAAACCCTAATTGGACGAGAATAAGCCTTGGGAGGACGAAAATGACCTAAATGTTCAACCAATGACACAAAATCACTTATTAGAAGCACAAGATTGGTTAAAAACCCAAATTGGACGAGAATAAGCCTTGGGAGGACGAAAATGACCTAAATGTTCAACCAATGACACAAATGTACTTATTGGATGCACAAGATTGGTTAAAAACCCTAATTGGACGAGAATAAGCCTTGGGAGGACGAAAATGACCTAAATGTTCAACCAATGACACAAATGTACTTATTGGATGCACAAGATTGGTTAAAAACCCGAATTGGACGAGAATAAGCCATGGGAGGACGAAAATGACCTAAATGTTCAACCAATGACACAAATGTACTTATTGGATGCACAAGATTGGTTAAAAACCCTAATTGGACGAGAATAAGCCTTGGGAGGACGAAAATGACCTAAATGTTCAACCAATGACACAATGTACTTATTGGATGCACAAGATTGGTTAAAAACCCTAATTGGACGAGAATAAGCCTTGGGAGGACGAAAATGACCTAAATGTTCAACCAATGACACAAATGTACTTATTGGATGCACAAGATTGGTTAAAAACCCTAATTGGAAGAGAATAAGCCTTGGGAGGACGAAAATGACCTAAATGTTCAACCAATAAAACAAATGTACTTATTGGATGCACAAGATTGGTTAAAAACCCTAATTGGACGAGAATTAACCTTGGGAGGACGAAAATGACCTAAATGTTCAACCAATGACACAAATGTACTTATTGGATGCACAAGATTGGTTAAAAACCCTAATTGGACGAGAATAAGCCTTGGGAGGACGAAAATGACCTAAATGTTCAACCAATGACACAAATGTACTTATTGGATGCACAAGATTGGTTAAAAACCCTAATTGGACGAGAATAAGCCTTGGGAGGACGAAAATGACCTAAATGTTCAACCAATGACACAAATGTAATTATTGGATGCACAAGATTGGTTAAAAACCCTAATTGGACGAGAGTAAGCCTTGGGAGGACGAAAATGACCTAAATGTTCAACCAATGACAAAAATGTACTTATTGGATGCACAAGATTGGTTAAAAACCCTAATTGGACGAGAAAAAGCCTTGGGAGGACGAAAATGACCTAAATGTCCAACCAATGACACAAATGTACTTATTGGATGCACAAGATTGGTTAAAAACCCTAATTGGACGAGAATAAGCCTTGGGAGGACGAAAATGACCTAAATGTTCAACCAATGACACAAATGTACTTATTGGATGCACAAGATTGGTTAAAAACCCTAATTGGACGAGAATAAGCCTTGGGAGGACGAAAATGACCTAAATGTTCAACCAACGACACAAATGTACTTATTCAATGCACAAGATTGGTTAAAAACCCTAATTGGACGAGAATAAGCCTTGGGAGGACAAAAATGACCTAAATGTTCAACCAACGACACAAAATCACTTATTGGATGCACGAGATTAATTAAAAACCCTAATTGGACGAGAATAAGCCTTGGGAGGACGAAAATGACCTAAATGTTCAACCAATGACACAAATGTACTTATTGGATGCACAAGATTGGTTAAAAACCCTAATTGGACGAGAATAAGCCTTGGGAGGACGAAAATGACCTAAATGTTCAACCAATTACACAAATGTACTTATTGGATGCACAAGATTGGTTAAAAATCCTAATTGGACGAGAATAAGCCTTGGGAGGACGAAAATGACCTAAATGTTCAACCAACGACACAAAATCACTTATTGGATGCACAAGATTGGTTAAAAACCCTAATTGGACGAGAATAAGCCTTGGGAGGACGAAAATGACCTAAATGTTCAACCAATGACACAAATGTACTTATTGGATGCACAAGATTGGTTAAAAACCATAATTGGACGAGAAAATGCCTTGGGAGGACGAAAATGACCTAAATGTTCAACCAATGACACAAATGTACTTATTGGATGCACAAGATTGGTTAAAAACCCTAATTGGACGAGAATAAGCCTTGGGAGGACGAAAATGACCTAAATGTTCAACCAATGACACAAAATCACTTATTGGATGCACAAGATTGGTTAAAAACCTTAATTGGATTAGAATAAGCCTTGGGAGGTCAAAAATGACCTTAATGTTCAACCAATGACACAAATGTACTTATTGGATGCACAAGATTGGTTAAAAACCCTAATTGGAAGAGAATAAGCCTTGGGAGGACGAAAATGACCTAAATGTTCAACCAATGACACAAAATCACTTATTGGATGCACAAGATTGGTTAAAAACCCTAATTGGACGAGAATAAGCCTAGGGAGGACGAAATTGACCTAAATGTTCAACCAATGACACAAATGTACTTATTGGATGCACAAGATTGGTTAAAAACCCTAATTGGACGAGAATAAGCCTTGGGAGCACGAAAATGACCTAAATGTTCAACCTATGACACAAATTTACTTATTGGATGCACAAGATTGGTTAAAAACCCTAATTGGACGAGAATAAGCCTAGGGAGGATGAAAATGACCTAAATGTTCAACCAATGACACAAAATCACTTATTGGATGCACAAAATTGGTTAAAAACCCTAATTGGAAGAAAATAAGCCTTGGGAGAACAAAAATGACCTAAATGTTCAACCAATGACACAAAATCACTTATTAAATGCACAAGATTGGTTAAAAACCCTAATTGGACGAGAATATGCCTTGGGAGGACGAAAATGACCTAAATGTTCAACCAATGACACAAATGTACTTATTAAATGCACAAGATTGGTTAAAAACCCTAATTGGACGAGAATAAGCCTTGGGAGGACGAAAATGACCTAAATGTTCAACCAATGACACAAATGTACTTATTGGATGCACCAGATTGGTTAAAAACCCTAATCGGACGAGAATAAGCCTAGGTAGGACGAAAATGACCTAAATGTTCAACCAATGACACAAATTTACTTATTGGATGCACAAGATTGGTTAAAAACCCTAATTGGACGAGAATAAGCCTTGGGAGGACGAAAATGACCTAAATGTTCAACCAATGACACAAAATCACTTATTGGAAGCACAAGATTGGTTAAAAACCCTAATTGGACGAGAATAAGCCTTCGGAGGACGAAAATGACCTAAATGTTCAATCAATGACACAAATGTACTAATTGGATGCACAAGAATGGTTAAAAACCCTAATTGGACGAGAATAAGCCTTGGGAGGACGAAAAATGACCTAAATGTTCAACCAATGACACAAAATCAGTTATTGGATGCACAAGATTGGTTAAAAACCC